>APFE031093143.1:119636-175946 GCA_000404065.3 Pinus taeda
AACTAGGGAGATGTGTAATTTATTTCATTTTTAACATGGAGTTGATATATAAGATTTAAAAAATATCAATAACAAATAAAAGTTTAATGTGGGTTATATATAAAATACTTCAATAAGCAGGTTGAGTAAAACATTTTAACATTAAATATATATATATAGAGAGAGAGAGAGAGAGAAAGATTCAGAATTCTTACTCCATTAACCGTTTGTTTTTAATTCAATGTATGAGGGAGATTTGTAATTCTTTCAATGCTTAATAAGGATTTGATATGTAATATTTAAAAAAATATTAATAATAAAAATACTTAAATGTATGCATACAACAGTAATAAAATATTTCAATGTCAATTACATATATATTAATTAGCCTAGGTCCATCTTAACTCCAAATGCTAAGAGGGATCAAATCTTTTTTCACTCTAAAAGATGTTTGCATCTCAACAAATTTGATCCCTCTGGGAGCTTGGTAGATCCAGAGTTAACATGAATCTAGGTTAGTTATGTAATCTACCATGAAAACATCTGAGCCATATTGACATCTAATGTAACTAGTAGTATAATCAACCACTAATACAGTTTAATATTTTTTTGTTGATTTTTCTAATTTCATTAATAGCTCATGAACATAAGTAAGTATTAATTAATTTTTATTACAAACTAATTAAAAAAACTTCCTTTTGTTTGTCTATTTGTCACCAACTTAAATTCAAAATAAATCTTTGCTTTTGTTATTATTCATTGAGCTGAGAGGCTCATTCTACAACCCAGTATGAGGGGATGTGTAAGTGGGGCTAGTATGAGGGTGATGTGTAAGTGTAACACCCCACATTACCCAGACATTTAACTTGGGTTACTATGTTTTACTTATTACTTTATCTTTTTATTTTATGACTTTTTCATCAAATACTCACATAACATTAAAGAATTATAGTTGGGTGGCCAGAACATATTTATTTTATAATTAATGAATATTAAGAGTTAAAGTATTCTGACAAGAACTGAAAGAAACAATTGTTAACTTCTTGAGTCAATTAAGGTGGTTACTCACCTATCTTATCAAAAGGGGAATTCAAGGAAGGCCTAGGGGGTTGGAGAAGACAGGAGAGGAAATATACCAAATGGGTCAAGAGAGAAGAATATTTCTATGTGAAATTTCTTGAGCTGGGTGGAATAAACCAGTGGGAAACCCTGAGTACAATCAGACAGGTATGTGACTTGAGGTTGGACAGTGAGTCTTGATGCCCAAGATACTTGATTGTAACAGATCTTGTATCACTATTCAGAGGAGGAAGATCTCGGGGGAGAGTCTGGACGTAATTTCCAGACTCACAGCTAGGTGGTGAGATATTCCCGAAGAGGAATTACAAACTACAAGGTAGTGAATAGATAAACACTCAAACTCTCATGACTTAATGATTATTGAACTAATGATGCTATTAATGATTGATGACTATTAAAATAATGGTTCTACAGTGATTGATGAATAATAACAGATGAAGAATTGTAAGGATTATGTCTGTGTTAAGTATTCTAGAGTTATATGTTCTGTGCCTTAACCTAGAACGAAAAAGACTATGTGCTTAAATAGAGAGTTATTACCATTCAGCATGTGAAACAACTATAAACTGAATAGAGTATAAATTCATAAAATATATGAAAAGCATAGGTAAAAACTCAGAATTTCCAAACAGTCATATGAATGGAGAAACAAAGCTACATACATGGAAACTGTAATGAAGGTTAAGAGCGAAACTAATCCTTTCTACCATTAATAGACAGAAAACATATCGTCGAATTCAATGGTCGAGCAATACTCAAACATGCTCTGGTAAAAAAAGTTGTTGCAACCCCATATATTCATCATTTAAATAAAAATGATTCATGCACAGACTCTTTGGAGTCAAATATATTTTAGATAGATAAACTTCGAGCATGGAAGCTTGAACAGAAATCACACCAAGAATAATAAACCAAGAAAGTGCTAACACTATCATCGACACTGTATCCAGCTTTTGAAGAGTTTACAAGCCAAAAAATTATGCAGACACAACCTAAATTAGACAAGTATCAAACCCTCAGTTGGGTTAAGCATGTATCAAACTATTCCTCGAGGAAATGTATTCCACCTTGGTTTGTCGAGTAGCCAAAATCATACATTAAACAAAAGAAAATAATTACAATCATGGCCGACTTCTAGCCTCTGTCAAATCATCCATTCGAGTTCCAAGTGGGAGAATTTCCAAATGCCTTCACCCAGAAAATCCAGGGCAGCACCTAGCTGAGCAATCTCATACGAAGCAGTAAGGAAAATAAAAGGATTTGTAAAATATAAGCCACCATTGGTTCAACATTAAAACCAACTTGGAATATAGTAAGGATCAATGATGCATAAGTACATTTCTCTTGAGACCAACACACCAGCAACGAGGGTTCGATGTGAGTAGATACCTCAAATTCCAAATTTAAACATTGTTAAAAGAAACCCCTTAATAACAATATCAAGGCGTAATTCAAACTAAATTGAAAGGTACCTGAAGGTCAGTAATGGAGTTGTGAAGCCCACCTACATCGATAACCATAACCCAGAGTTAGTATCCACTCAACTGTTCAGACAGGGACATAAAAACCATAACCCTATTTAGGTTATAAACCTTAACCAACCAAGAGCGAACATTTCTGAGTTCACCTCCATCCAGAGTAGCAAGTGGGCAGAAGCAAGATTCATGAGCACAATTTAATACCAAATGGTTAGAAATATTGCCTATACACTCTCAAGGTAGGGATGGAGAATATTAAAGAGAATCTGACTTGAGAAGAAAAGAAAAATGATGTGGAGTACCTGTAGGGTGCTATCTGTTGTAGTTCACCATCAAACAAGGTTTGGATGGACCAAAACCCTCATCGCCACAAAGAAATTTTTTCCCGGTTGCAGAGCAAGTAAACGAAGGCATGAATAAACCCAAATGACTTTGTTTGTAGTAGAGGGCAGGGGAATTTGTTACCTCAGTAAACCCTAGATGTTGAGAACCGTTGGATTTCCAAACCACAATCGCACTGAGAAAATGATGCCAAGTGTCCCGAGTAACTAGACCCTTCTAGAGTCGGACATCAGAGCATTAAATTGCCAACCTAATCGAGTACTGAGAGCTACCAGAATTGCTTAAATCAAGATGTGACATAAAACCAATGTACAACCACTGAATCCTCTCTTGTAAACTTAACTCCATGATATGTTTTGGTGGTAGATTTGGTAAAAGCTTAGGGTAATTAATTTTTTTTCTTTTTATATATATTATTGAGTTTAATATTTAGTGGATATATGTTACAAGTGGTACCAGAGACTGCTTCATAACATTGAGGCTTCTAGGATGTGTATAACACAATATAAACAAACTAATTGAATGTGAATGTGAACACAAAGATAAGAACCAAGGAGTAGAATGCAGAGGGGTCCCAGACCACCGAACTAGCCAGAAGCAACTTATGTAGGGGCCAACCTTGATATGTGGATACAATTGGGAGAAGAATCTCGATAGGCAAATGTTTCCCTACTTGAAACTGTTCAACGGTTAAGGAAAGAATCCTCACAAGTTTGTCTAACCAACATAATCAATGGGGACCAAACCCCAACGTTGGTAAGAGAAAGAAAACCATGACATTCCATCAAGGGAAGATAATGTTGAGTCGGGAGAAAGAGATGAGGAGGATGAAGAAGGACGTTCTGATAATGTTTCTGACCAACGGAAAATAAAAAGACAAAAAATTGAATTACAAGGGGAATTCAAAAAGATAAAACCATCAATCTTTGAAGTTGAATCTGAGGAAGTGGTGTAATCATGGTTAATCAATATGAATAAATATTTCCAGATCTATGACTACAATGATAAACTTAAGACATGGCTACCAGTTTATCAATTAAGAAGTAAGGCCACCCTTTGGTGGGAGGAAATAAAAATTGTAAGAAAAATTAGTGAAGAACAGGTTACATGGAAAGAATTTCAAAATCATTTCAAGGATAAATATTTAACAAAGCGTTATTATGATGAAAAAGCAAAGGAGTTCCATGATTTAAGGTTGGGAACCTTGACCATGGATGAATATGTGAAATGATTTACCTCCCTATTATGGTATGAACCATATATGTAGGAAGAAAAGGCCAAGATTCAGCATTTTATTAGTAGTCTACCTAAATTTATGAAGGAAAAGATGGAATTTGATTACCTGAGGACGATGGATGATGTGATGCAGAAACCCTACATCTGTTATCAACAAATGAAATAGAAGAACGAAGGATCAAAAGGAGGATTGAGCTGGAGGGGGAGAAATTTACCCCCAAGCAGACAGACAAAAGTTACCAATGGAAGGAATGTACATCAAAGGCCCTTTAGTAAATTTCCAGCAATGAATCAGTCAAAGATCCTAGCATCTACTAAAAATAGGCAGACAGAGGGGATTAATAAGTATGTAAATGATCAGGAACAGAAATAACCTCTATAGTGTTGGGGATGTGGAGAACCCCATTATTACAAAAACTGCCCGCATAGGGAAAGTACATAACAACTTTCAAATGTTCAAGAAGCTTCCAATGTTGGGGAGGTGGCAAGGAGTATGCCAAAATTATTACTGGGCTTGACAATCATCAAGAAGAATACTAGCCCACCATGATTGAGTTTGAAGGTATGATCGCCAATCAACCTATCTTTGTTTTGTTTGATCCCAGTGCTAGCTTAAGCTATGTTAGTCCTAAGGTTGTAGAGAGGTGTCAACACAAAGTAGTAAATTTCAAAAACCTTGGTTAGTCCAACTAGCCACAGGGTCGAAGAGAAGGGTAACTGCAAAAATAGAATGTTATCTTGTAATTATTTCAGGACAATAGATTTACGTTAATCTAAATATACTCCCTTTGGGTTCATATGATGTGATGATAGGGATGGATTGGTTGGAAGGACACTGGTCCTTAGTAGATTGCAAGAAAAATTTGTTAGCTACCTTACTGAGTCGGAACAGAGGAAAGAAATACAAGGAATCAAGAAAAATATTAAGTTACATCCTATTACTGCTAATCGACTCGGGAAATGCATTAGGAAAGGTTGTTAGATTTACGTTGTACAGGTAGGATACACAAATTCCAAGATCAAAATGACTTCCCTAGAAAATATTCCCATCATTCAAGAATTTGTTGATGTGTTCCCTTATTCCATTCCTCGATTCTACCTAAACGTGATATTGATTTTACGATTGAGCTAGTTCCCGGTGCAGCTCCTGTCTCCAGAACTCCTTATTGCCTGAGCATACATGTGTTAACAGAACTCAAAATGCAACTGCAAGAACTGCTTGATAAAGGTTGCATTCACCCCAGTGTGTCCCCCTGGGGAGCCCCCGTACTATTCGTATGGAAAAAGGACTGAACTTTAAGATTTTGTATTGATTATCGTCAGTTAAATAAGCTGACTATCAAAAATAAATACCCTTTACCACAAATTGATTATTTATTTGATCAAGTTCGAGGAGAAAGTGTGTTCTCTAAAATTTATCTAGGGTATAGCTACCATCAAATAAGGATTAAGGAAGAATATATTTGTAAAACTGCTTTTTGAACTCGTTATGGTCATTATGAGTTTGTAGTGTTACCCTTCGGCCTTTCAAATGCCCCTGCCACTTTTATGAGTCTAATGCACAATATTTTTCAGCCATACTTAGATAAGTTTGTGCTGATTTTATTTATGATATATTGATTTACTCCAAGAATAAGGTGGAACTTGAAAATCACTTGAGAATGGTTCTGCAGAACCTGCAGGACAATCAGTTGTATGCTAAGTATAGCAAGTGTGATCTCTACAAAAGCCATATACAGTATCTTGGTCATGTCATATCAGTAGAGGGTATAACAGTGGACCTAGAGAAGACCAAAATCATTATGGAGTGGGCCACCTCGAAGAATGTTGCTGATATTAGATCCTTCTTAGGCCTAGCTGGTTACTACTGTCGGCTCATTGAAGGACTCTCAAAAATTTCTTTTCCGATGACCTCGTTACAGGAAAAAGGGTGAACATTCTGGTGGATAATTGAATGCCAACAAAGCTTTGAAGATTGAAACATTTACTTACTACTGCACCTATCATAAAGGTAGAAGACCCAGAGAAATCTTTCGTAGTTTTCACAGATGCAAGTAAGGAAGACATTTCCAGAGTATTAACACAAGAAGGGAAAGTTATAGCTTATGAATCCCGCAAATTGAAGGAATAGGAGTAGTGATACTCTGCTTACGACATTGAATTAACAGCAGTAGTACACATGCTTAAAACGTGGTGACACTACTTACTGGGAAAGAAATTTTTTCTATTAACAGATCATAGTAGTCTTACAAATATCTTTAACCAATCTAGCCTAAACGTCCAATAAGCCAGGGGGACAACATTCTTGGGCAAATTTGACTTTGAAATGAAGCACCTTAAGGGGAAGGAAAATCAGGTAGTCAATTCACTAAGTAGAAAATTGCATTATATCTATGAGGTGAAATTCAGCCAGGTGTAATCAAATATCCCTGATATAATTAAAGAAGCATCCCTTAAAGACCCACAGTATGCCTTTCTTTGGCAGTAGGTAGTTGATGCTCAGAGTAAGGGGGAAAAGTCTGAATATGGCATAAATCTGGACAAAATGCTAACTTTCATAAACTAAATTTATGTTCCTAATCAAAACTCTATCAAACAATTGATATTAGATGAATTTCATAGGAAACCTTATGCTACCCACCCAGGATACCCGAAACTAATTTCTGCTATTAGGAAAGGTTATTTATGGCCAAGTTTAGGAAAATATATTACTGAGTACCTAGCTAAATATTTGGAGTGTTAGTTAGTGAAGGAAGAATATCAACATCCCACTGGGCTACTGCAACCGTTGTCCATCCCTGAGTGGAAATGGGAGACAATTAACCTAGATTTCATCAAACGTTTGCCCCGAACAAAGAAGCAGCACGACTCAATTATGGTGGTGGTTGATAAGCTACGAAAAACCATTCATTTCATACCAATAAAATTCACTTACAAAACTGTTGAAATTGCAGATATTTTTATGAGAGAAATTTTCAGATTTCATAGGATACGCACGGTAGTAATTTCTAACAGCGATGTAAAATTTACATCCACCTTTTGGAAAACCCTCTTTTCTGGATTGGATACACAGATCCAATTTAGTACCACATACCACCTGCAATCGGATGGTCAGACGAAGCGAGTGAATAAAATTCTAGAGGATATGTTAAGAATGCTTGTGATGCAACAACCGCATAAGTGGGAAGATTACCTACATTTAGTTGAGTTTTCTTCTAATAACAGACACCACGACTTGTTGGGAATGAGTCCCTTTGAGGTTTTGAATGGAAGAAAGTGCAAGGTGCCCATAGATTGGAATAGTCCTATCAATAGAATAACATTGGGTCTTGATATGTTAGCTGAGACGGAGGAGACAATTTGGAAAATTAGTGAGAAAATAAACTCTTTCAAGGATAGACAAAATGTTTATGCAGATAAAAGAAGAACGTATAGGGATTTCTAGGTATGGGATAACGTGTATTTGCGAGTCAATCCAAGGAAAAGTACCTTATAGTGGAGGGATTGTGCTAAGTTAGCACCTCGGTACTGTGGTCCTTTTCAAGTTTTGGAATGGATTGGACCTATAGCGTACAAGCTCGCATTACCAATCCATATCTAGGTTCACAATCTCTTCCATGTCTCCATGTTAAAAAAATATGTGTACAACCCTCAGCATATAATTAACTAGGAAAATGTACAGGTAAATCCGTTAATAGAATAAGTAGTGTATAATTTTATTTTTTTTAAGTTTCTAACGGCAGGTTGTAAAATGTGCAGGTCGAATCGGAAGGAGAGTTTCTAGCAGAACCTCTTCGTATTCTCAAGTGGAGAGAAACAACCTTACGGAAATGAGCCATCACCCAGGATAAAGTGCAATGGAAGTGCTTTGGCTTGGAAGAGGCCACCTAGGAAGAAAAGGATTTTATAAGGAAAGCTTATCCAACACTATTTTCATAAATCAAAGAAGAACACTAGGGACAATGTTCCTCATAAGGAGGGGAAGATGTAACACCCCATCTTACACAGACATTTAACTTGGGTTACTATGTTTTACTTATTACTTTATATTTCGATTTTATGACTTTTTCATCAAATACTCGACACA
Source organism: Pinus taeda (assembly GCA_000404065.3). Classification (NCBI taxonomy): domain Eukaryota; kingdom Viridiplantae; phylum Streptophyta; class Pinopsida; order Pinales; family Pinaceae; genus Pinus; species Pinus taeda. The sequence goes on from APFE031093143.1 coordinate 127,839, forward strand.
GAGCATTAAATAATTGTGGCTGGGTGGCGAGAACATATTTATTTTATAATTAATGAATATTAAGAGTTAAAGTATTTTGACAAGAACTGAAAGAAATGGTAGTTAACCTCTTGAGATAGTTAAGGCAGTTACTCACCTGTCTCCTTAACAGGTTAATTCAAGGAAGGCCTAGGGGCTTGGACAATATAGGACAGGAAAAATATCAGATGGGTCAGGAGAGCAGAATATTGTTATCCGAAATTCCTTGATATGGGTGGAACAAACCAATGGGAAACACTAAGTGTAGTCAGAGAGGTATGTGACTTGAGGTTGGATAGTGAGTCTTGATGCCCAAGATACCTGACTATAACAAACCTCATATCACTGTCCGAAGGAGGATGAGCTCGGGGGAGAGTCTGGATGTAATTGCCAAACTCACGATTGGGTAGTGAGATCTTCCCGTAGAGGAACTACAAACTACAAGGCAGTGAACAAATAAGCATTCAAACTCTCATGAATTAATTATTATTGAAATATTGATGCTATTATGATTGATGATTATTAAAATAATGGTTCTATAGCTATTGATGAATAATAATAGATGAAGAATTGTAAGGATTATGCCTATGTTAGGTATTCTAGAATTATATGTTCTGTGTCTTAACCTAGAATGAAACAGATTATGTGCTTAAACAGAGAGTTATTACCAATTTGAATGTGCAACAACTATAAATTGAACATAGTATAAATTCATAAAATATATGAAAAGCATGAGTAAAAATTCAGAATTTTCCAAACAATCGTATGAAAGGAGAAACAAAACTACATACATGGAATTGTAATGGACGGTAAGAGCGAAATTAATCCTTTCTACCATTAATAGCCAGAAAACACATTGTCAAATTCAACATTTGAGCAATACTCAGACAAGCTCCAGTAAAACAAGTTGTTGCAACCCCATACATTCATAATTTAAATAAAAATGATTCATGCACAGACTCTGTAGAGTCAAATATATCTGAGACAGACAAACTTCGAGCATGGAGGCCCGGATAGTAATCACACGAAGAATAATAAATCAAGAAAGCTCTAACACTGTCATAGACATTGTATCTAACTTTCGAAGAGTTTACAAGCCAAAAAATTATGCAGACACATCATAAATTATAAAAGTATCAAACCCTCAGCTGATTAAGCATGTATCAAACTGTTCCCTGAGGAAATTTATTCCACCTCGATTCATCGAGTAGCCAAAATCATACATTAAACAAAAAAAATAATTACAAGCATGGCCGACTTCTAGCCTCTATCAAATCATCCATTCAAGTTCCAGGCGAGAGAATTTCCAAACTCCTTCACCCAGAAAAGCCAAGGCAGTGCCCAACTGAGCAATCTCATATGAACCGGTAAAGGAAACGAAAGGATTTGTGAAAGATAAGTCGCCATGGGGTTCAACACTAAAACCAACCTGGAAGACAGTAGGGATCAACGATGCATAAGTAAATTGCTCTTGAGACTAGCAAACCAGCAAGGAGGCTTTGGTGTTAGTAGATACTTGAAATTCCAAATTTAAACACTATTAAAAGAAACCCCTTATATCAAGTCATAATTCAAACTAAACCAAGAGGTACCTGAATGTCAGTAATGGAGTTGTGAAGCCCACCTGCATCAATAACCATAACCAAGAGTTAGTATTCACTCAGTTGTTCTGACAGGGACATAAAAAACTAAACCCTATTCAGGTTATAAACCTTACCCAACTGAGACCGAACACATCCAAGTTCACCTCCATCCGGGGTACAAGTGGGCAGAAGCAAGATTCACCTCCACAATTTAATAGAAAATGGTCAAAAATATAGATTGTACACTCTCAATGCAGGGATGGAGAATATTAAAGAGAATATGAGTCGGGTATAAAAGAAAAATGATGCAAAGTACCTGTATGGTGGTATCTATTGTAGTTCGTCATCAAATATGGTTTGGATGGACAGAAATCCTCATCATCATAGAGAAAGTTTTTCCTAGTTGTAGAGCAAGTAAATGAAGACATGAAAAAACCAAATGAAATTGGTCACTTCAAAGGGCAATGGAATTGGTTACCTTAGTAAACCCTGGACGTCGAGAACCATTAGACTTCCAAACCCCAATCGCACTGAGAAAATGATGCCAAGTGTCCTGAGTAACCAGACCCTTCTCGTGTCGGAAACTAGAAAATTAAATTTTCATCCTAATCAAGTACTAAGAGCTACCAGAATTTCTTAAATCAAGATATGACATAAAACCAATGTAAACCCACTGAACCTTGTCTTGTCAACTTAACTCCACGATATGTTTTTTTGGTAGACTTTGTAAAAGCATATGGTAATTAAATATTGTTTCTTTCTATATATATATGTATTGATTTTATTAGTTAGTGGATATATGTTACAGTAAGTTTGTTCTTCCATCCGTTCCCTTTAAAATAAAAATTATGTTCTAAATAAAAAAATAATGTCGGATATAATAAAAAAAAGGAATAGAAGTAAAAATAATATATGAGTAAGATGTTTAAATTTTATACTTTTCAAAAATATTTCAATAAGAGATTTAAATAAATTATTTGAAGATCTACGTTAACTAATTTAGGTCGATATCAACTTCATATATATCTATATATAGAAAACAATTTGTTAAAATAAAACAAGTTAATGTTGTATATAAAAGAATATTCAATGTCGGTTATCAACAAAATATTTTAATAAGAATCAATATAGACATATACTTAAAAATATAGTAATAATAAAAAAACCATTTTAATTTGCTTGATAAAATGTCTCGATGTACATGTGATGTAGAATATTTTAATGTAAATTAATTTTATATTATATATCATTTTACAAAAACTATGTATATATCATGAAAAAAATAATTTTTATGTTTAAAACGTTCATTTAGTCCTATACATACTCTATTTAGCAATCAAATATACAATTTGAATAATGAAAAATAATGCTTTGTATTTTGCACTCTAAAAAAATTTGCACATAAAGAAATTTGATCCTCTCGGCTCATGTTAGATCTGTACTTAAGATGGATCTATGTTGGTATATGGTAAAATCAACAAATTTTCCTCTTTTCTCTCAAAAACATAAATTTAAATTTGTATTTTTTTTAAACAAAACTTTGTTATTATTATTGACATATGGTAAAATTAATAGTTTTTTGTCTTTTTAATTCTAATTCAAGCAAAGTTGTGTTTTTTTACTTAATATTAATGTTGGCAATCTCCCCCATGTTCGACCCATATGTTATGCATGATTTGAAGATTTTTGTTTAATAGATTCCACATGCGTGTTTCTGGAGCAGTTTCAAGGGCTAAAATTTCTATACTAACTACACAGCCAAAATTCTATTGCATGGGGCCAAACTTCTATTGTAGAGGGGAGAAATTTTGAGACTGGGGCAGTACAAGAAGGGTTTGTCTCTAGCTAACTTGGTTTGACCTTGACCTAGCTGGAAGGTCTCTTTGAAGGGCTGCCTTGGTGCTAGAAGGAGGATTTGGTCTAGGGTTTAGGTCTTTGTTGTCTCATTTGAAGCAAATTCTATAAGAAGAGAAGAGATTTTATGGGTTTTCCCCTTAGAGGGGTTTTGCCTTGGCTTGGAGCCTAATCTCTGTGTCCATTATTCTTTATGTTTTGATCTTCATATTTTTTTGATGAAAATATCTACTAAAGAAACATAAGAAGATAAATAAAGTTCACAAGCAAGTATAAAAGAATAAGGAAAATATGAATTCATAGTTGCCGCATTGCATTTTCCAATGGTATCAAAGCTCAGGTGAATAAGAAGACAACTAGAAGGATCATCTTGTGGACACAAAGAAGGGTTTGTTTGAAGAACTATGGTTTCTACAGATACAAGGGAAGTTGAAGTTGTAGGTATGAATTGCAGAGGATTGAGTTGCAGTATCAAGTTTCTAAGGGCATATATTATGTATTGGCCTTGTTAACCTTGAAAGAATTTGTCTTGCTCAATGTATGAACTTTTAAAGGATTATCTTTTACTAGAAGTAGGGTTTCTATAGTAGTTTCAAGATCGAAGGTGAAAATATAAGTTGCAGGATCAAAACTAAGGATTGAAGATGTAGTTGATTGCTAGTTGATGCAGGATTGGATATTGTTGATCTAGCCTACTTGAAGTCTCTTTGAATATCTTGAAAGCCTCAAGATAGTTGGAGACATCATCAAAGAAGGGAGGATTCTTGATTGACAAGTAACTATCACATTGTTTCTCTATGTTTGAATCTAAAGGCCTTATGGATTCTTTCTACAAATAAATCAATAATCTCATTGGCTCAAAAAATTGCCTAACATGAAAGAAAAGGATAGACTTGACACTTACAAAACATGAAGTCATGGAATATGCCCTTGATGAAGTTACTGAACCTAGAAAAGATAAGGCTCAAGAACTAGAAAAATACAAGGAGAAATAAGGGCACCAAGGATCATTGTTGAATCTATTAAGGATAATCTAGATTGCTTTGTTGGTAATTTGTATACTTCTAAGGCTATGTATGACAAGTTATTGAATTTCTACTCTATAAGTACATTAGGAGGAAAGATGTCTTTGCGGAATAAACTATATAAAATTAAGAAGTATAAAGATGAGGACATGGCCTCATTTCTTATGAAGATTTCTCAAATAAGAGATCAGTTGCAAGGGCTTGAGGAGATAAATTTTTATTCTGAAATGACCATATGTGTACTAAATGTTTTTCCACCAGAATGAACAAATTTTTCAACGAGTATCTACTCTAAGAAAGATTAAACTCCTTTTTATTCTTTATGGGACCATTATGTTTATTTTTTATTTTCTTGGGAGGTAATCCAAGCTTTATGGTTCAGGGTTTGGATGGTGAAGTGCCACAAAAGTCATTTGTGAGCTTGGAACCCAAGGTTGGGGTTTTCCATCCATTGATGTTTGGGCCAAAACCATGAGGTATTTTCTACATTTGATGGATGTAGATGATATAGGACGTTAAGGAGAAACCAACGCAAAAAGAATCGTTTAAATTTGAGTTGCAGAAGATGAGATATGAATTTTTGAAGTTGACAATGAATTTTTGGACAATCAAGTCATGTAGGCTTGAGTCAAATTGGTCCAAAAGACATGTCTCTTCAAAAATTCGTGGAGACATCTTTTTTGGTATAAATAAGAGGTGATTTGAAGTCATTTGATAATCCAAGTGCATTCCTATCTTATGTAAACACATATGAGGCAGTGAAGTTGTGGAGGACAAGATGTGGAGGAGAGAGGGCTTGGTTTGGCATGATTATTCCTTTATTATAGGTTCAAGTTACCTTAGGAGAAATCCATAGGAAAAGGGTAAGTGTTGAAGGTTATTTGTGATGGTTTTACCATGGGTTTTCTGTGCTAGGTAGGCCACAGCTCTAGCCATACCTTATAGGAAGGCCACAAGACTAAAAACACATGTACATGGAGCCACAATTCTACTGTAAGTATTACAAAGATTCCATAGGTGTATAGGAGTGTTGTGAGCTATATTTGGGGGTTTATTTTATCCCATACCTATAACCTTGCGTTTGGAGACTAATGTGAAAGGAATTCGCAACATTTGAGGGTTGTTTGGGTGAATTTAATAGGGTTGTTGTAGCATGTTAGGTTCCCTAACTAGGAAGAGCCAAGGACAATAGTCTACATCAACACTTTATGATATGAGATATGCATGGTTGATGTGTTTTGTGTAGAGTTGAATGTTGGAGGATCATTCCTAGTGTTTTGATAGTTGTTCTAGCCTGTGGAAGCCATGTGTTGGGCTTATCTTGAGTGTTAAGAAACCCTAACTAGGAGAAGATCTTGCAGTGGAAGGATTGGGTGTCAATGGATTGGTGGAGGGTAGTGTGTTGGTGGCCCAAAGTAGCCCCTAACAAGGAGTCATAAAGAGAGCTTAACAGTTGAAGGTTGGGTGAATATTGAAGCCTAATGCGCAGTACATTAATGGACTAGAGGACTGCTAGATTGGTAGATCGGAGCTCAAGCATTGGCCATCCTAGAAGAGAATATTGGATCAGCCTGTGTTCATTGTAGTAGAAGTGACTTGCTGTAGTGATAAGTAATTACCCTCCTGGAGACTCTATATGTTGTCCTTTTATGGACTAAGGGAAGCTAGGGAGTAGAATGGAAGCAAAGGACCGGCAAGGGGAGATACGACATAGAGGCTACAATGAGATTGTCATTGTATCTTGTATTCGTATATTTGTGGATAATATAAGGTTGGGTGAATATTGAAGCCTAATGTGCAGTACATTGATGGATGTAGAATTTCCTGCAAATTCTCTACAAAATACTATAATCTACTTCTACTATCAATTTGCTTTGCGGAAGCTTAAAGATTGAGCAAGATCAAGTTGAACTCATATAACCAGAAGAAGATGAATCAATGCACATGAAACACAGAAAATACTCAGGGGAAAGCCTCAGCTAAAAACCCCACTATATGTATTATCATACAAGGTGGAAATACATCATAAATATATAAAGCCTTATCTCTCACAGCTATCCAGCTCTCAGTATAATCCTCCTGGATGCTCGTAGGCAATTAAAGCTTCTCACAAGCCTTCTCCTCTGCCCTCCAAGCTCCTATTTCCTTGCATAGTCACCTCTGGGATGATCTCCTTCACCCAGTGTAACACTACTCTCACACACTACTCTAACACACTATCAGAACTATGCAATCCTTAAGGAACCTTACCTTGACTGCATGGATGAGTTTCCTTTATAGGAAAACACATGCAACTAATAGTAACCTATCCTTGACATTTATCGCAATTGGGTCTTTCTCAGAATAAACATGCATGAGTTTCTGATGAGGGAATCTTTAGTTCTCTAGAGTACGCTTTTTGAGTGCATGCATGCATCAATTGACTGATAACTCACAATTAGTTCCTCAAATAGTTTGGAACTAATTTAAATTGACTTAACTTAGTAGACTGAGCTAACTAATTACAACTCAAATATAACTCAATCTTATCTCATTAATTAAGGGATAATCTCCTTAATATAAGGGATAACTGTTGCATGACTTCATAAAGACTTCTAACTTGAATTTCTCCAACTAATTATTCCATAATGAATTAATTAGTTAATTCCAAGAAGTTAGTGAGACTAAATTCGAATTTAATTCCCAATTGTAATTCAAGGACAAATTAAAATTGGAATATTCTGGATTCTATTTTTATCATTTCTTGTTGCTATTTTCAACACTCCCTCTCAACAAGAAACGAATTCAGCTCGATCTCGATCCTGAACCTTTGGAATGTTATGCATGCAATGCTTCTCTCTAGTGTTGTTGCTCCATCAACTGCAGGGAAAAAAAAAAAAACATCCAACCTGAATCAGTATGATGCATATGTCATCAAAGTCTCTGACTGTTATTGCCTTTGTCAACTGAAAAACTTTTTTCTTCTGTTGACTCAGCCTTTCTGCACTGCTATCAATCCTTCTTTGCACTCTTCAGTATCTGACTGCTCTATCCTCTGTCACTTTGATCTCTAACTGCATCAATCACACCGATTCCTCCCGCTATGATGTACTTTGGGCTCCCATAGCAAGGTACGATCCATGAGATAAAGAATCTCAATGGACCCTGCCCAATTTCATCCTTCTTGGGACTATCACTTCACATCGCCCCTCCTCACACCTCGAGGTATGGCTGCATGTGATCCCTCTACCCACTTCTCCAATTGTGGCTCCTCTAGAATTTTTGGAGACTTCTTCTGGAATTGCATGTTGAGAGGTAATTTACTCTCCCTCTCAACCACCAAGTCTCTAACATTTTCCTTGCTCCTCAATGCATTGCATGCATCTTGAACCTCAAGAGAATACAGGTTCTTGACTCGTTAATCGTTTTGTTTCACCTGTCTAGTGGTGATGTGTCTAAGGAAAAACTTTCCCTTACTGAAAGCAACATCGTAGCCTTTGTCCTCCAACATCACGACCAATACCAAGTTCTTATTCAATCCAGGCACATACTTCACATCAGTTAAGGTGATAGGAGCTCCATGCTCCCTCTAAAAAGCAATTATGCCCACTCCAAAACACTAAACCTTTCATCATCACCCATCTCTATGCGCATATTGAGGTCTTTCTCCTCCAAGGCACTGAATAAACTTTTATTGCCAGTCATGTGGAATTGGGCTCCACTATCAAGAAACCAACAACAACCCATCATTGACGACACCATGCATGAAATGAGGGTAAAGTCCATTTCGGACTGAGAGGCTAATGCCTCACCTTCCAATCCTTCCAAGGATCCTTTCTTGGACTACTTCGATGGGCAATTAGTCACATAATGTCCCATCTTGTGACAATTAAAGCATCTCACTTTAGACTTGTCAACCTTCTTCTCTCCATGAGAAGAATTTGATTTGGAATGGGATGCCATACCCTTCCCTTTCCTTGCCTTACTTGCTAAGGCCAGATTTTCTTCATCATCATCCTTGGATGAAGAACCATCTCATGTGCTCCTCCTGATCTCCTCCTACATGAGATTCGACCATAGTCGTTCCCAATCCAACAGTTTCTCCCTTCGATTCACAGAGTTCCTGGTAGCTATTCCAGCTCTTTGGAAGGTTGAGGAGAACAAGGCTCACCATATCATCATCGGCAGTAGTTATTCCCACACTTCCAAGCTCATCTCTACAAGTGGTGAGCTTCTTCAAATATGTGGAAATAGTATCGTCGTCCTCCATCTTGATTTTTCGAAGCTTATCCTTGAGCGCCAATTTCCTCTAGTCACTACTGTTCTGGTAGAGGTCCTTCAATGTCTTCCACATTGAATATGGAGTATCCTTCCCATAGAGAATCGAGAAAATATGCTCTCGAAATCCCTCAAGGATGATCTGTCTCACCCTCGCCACGCACTTCTTCCACTCAGCCAACTCTTGTGCATTAGTTGAACCTAGCTTTGGGATTTATTGATCAATGAAATCCTTCAAGCCATTGTCTTCTAATACAGCCTCCATGTGATGTTTCCATGCTATGTAATTCGAGCTTCCTTCCAAGCGATACTTGAATCTCAAGCCATAAAATGCCATTGGCCAACCTTGAAGTATGATAAGAATTCGATTTGCACCTGCAACCCCAAACTTCAAACTTCAAATTCTCTTCTCTGTATACTGTTCACTACTCTGATTAACTAGGCTCTGATACCATGTAGAATTTCCTCCAATTTCTCTATAAATCTACCTCTGAGATCTATATAGAAAATATGACTATAGATTAACTCGATAATGCAATATACCAAAGCAAAATACTATAATCTACTTCTACTATCAATTTTCTTTGCGGAAGCTTAAATATTGAGCAAGATCAAGATGAACACATATAACCAGAAGAAGAAGAATCAATTCACATGAAACATAGAAAATACTCAGGGGAAAGCCTCAGCTAAAAACCCCACTATCTATATTATCATACAAGGTGGAAATACATCATAATTATGCAAATCCTTAGCTCTCACAGCTAGCCAACTCTCAGTACAATCCTCCTGGATGCTCACAGGCAATCAAAGCTTCTCACAAGCCTTCTCCTCTGCCCTCCAAGCTCCTATTTCCTTGTGCAGTTACCTTTGGGATGATCTCCTTCACCCAGTGTAACACTGCTCTCACACACTACTCTAACACACTGTCAAAATTGCGCAATCCTCAAGAAACCTTACCTCAACTGCATGGATGTGCTTCCTTTATAGGAAAACACATCCAACTGATAGCAACCTATCCTTGATATTTAGCTCAACCGGGTCTTTCTCAGAATAGACATGCATGAGTTTCTGATGAGGGAATCTTCAGTTATCTGGAGTACACTTGTTGAGTGCATGCATGCATCAATTGACTGATAACTCACAATTAGTTCATCAAACAATTTGGAACTAATTTAACTTGAATTAACTCAGTAAATTGAGCTAACTAATTACAACTCAAATATAACTCAATCTTATCTCCTTAATTAAGGGATAATCTCCTTAATTTAAGGGATAACTGTTGCATGACTTCAGAAAGACTTCAAACTAGAATTTCTCTAACTAATTAATCCATAATGAATTAATTAATTAATTCCAAGTAGTTGGTAAGGCTAAATTCGAATTTAATTCACAATTTTAATTCAAGGACAATTTAAAATTGGAATATTTTGGATTCTATTTTTATCATTTCTTGTTGCTATTTTCAACAGTCCCTCTTAGCAAGAAAGGAACTCAACTCGATCCTGATCCTGAACCTTTGGAATGTTCTACATGCAACACTTCTCTCCAGTGTTGTTGCTCCATAAACTCTAGAAACAAAAGAAAAACATCCAAACTGAATCAGTATGATGCATCTGTCATCAAAGTCTCTGACTGTTATTGCCTTTGTCAACTGAAAAACTTTGCGCTTCTGTTGACTCAACCTTTCTGCACTGTTGTCAATCCTTCTCTACGCTCTTTATTATTTGACTGCTCTAGCCTTTATCACTTTGATCTCTAACTGCATCAATCCCACTGATTCCTCCCGCTACTATGTACTTTGGGCTCCCATAGCAAGGTACAATCCATGAGATAAAAACTCTCAATGGACCCTCCCCAATTTCAGCCTTCTTGGGACTATCACTTCACATCGCCCCACCTCACACCTAGAGGTATGGTTGCATGTGATCCCTCCGCCCACTTCTCCAATTGTGGCTCCTCCACAATTGTCTGATACTTCTTCTGGGACTGAATGTTGAGAGGTAATTTACTTTCCCTCTCAACCACCAAGTCTCTAAAATTTTTCGTGCTCCTTAAGGCTTTGCATGTATCTTGAACCTCAAGAGAATAAAGGTTCCTGACTCGTGAACCGATCTATTTCACCTGTCTCGTGGTGATGTGTCTAAGGAAAACCTTTCCCTTACTAAAAACAACATTGTAGCCTTTGTCATCCAACATCATGACCAATACCAAGTTCTTCTTCAATCCAGGCACATACTTCACATCAGTCAGGGTGATATGAGCTCCATGCTCCCTATGAAAATCAATCGTGCCCACTCCTGAAACACTAAACCTTTCGTCATCACCCATATCTATGCGCATCTTGAGGTCTTTCTCCTCCAAGTCACTGAATAAACTTTTGTCGCTAGTCATGTGGAATGGGGCTCCACTGTCAAGAAACCAACCACAACCCGTCATCGATGACACCATGCATGCGATGAGGGTAAATTCCATTTCAAACTAAGAGCCTAATGCCTCACCTTCTGAGGATCTCTCGTTGGACTTCTTCGATGCGCAATTAGTCACATAATGTCCCATCTCATGACAATTAAAGCATCTCACTTTAGACATGTCGACCTTCTTCCCTCCATGAGAATAATTCGATTCGGAATGGGACGCCTTCCCATTCCCTTTCCTTGCCTTACTTACTATGGCCATATTTTCTTCATCATCATCCTTGAATGAAGAACCATCTCGTGTGCTCCTCCTGATCTCCTCCTGCATGAGATCCGACCACAGTCGTTACCAATCCAGTAGTTTCTCCCTTCCATTCACAGAGTCCTGGTAGTTATTCCAGCTTTTTAGAAGGCCAAGGAGAGTGGGGCTCAACATATCATCATCGGCAGTAGCCATTCCCACACTTCCAAGCTCATCTCTGCAAGTAGTGAGCTTGTTTAGATATGTGGAAATAGTATCGCTGCTCTCGATATTGATTCTTCAAAGCTTATCCTTGAGCACCAATTTCCTCTGGTCATTAATGTTCTGGTAGAGGTCCTTCAATGTCTTCCACATTGAAGATGGAGTATCCTTCCCATGGATACTCGAGACAATATGGTCTCAAACTCCCTCAAGGATGATCCATCTCGCCCTCACCACACACTTCTTCCACTCAGCCAACTCTTGTGCATTAGTTGAACCTGGCTTTGGGATTTCTTGATCAATGAAATCCTTCAAGCCATTGTCTTCTAATACAGCCTCCATGCAATCTTTGCATGCTATGTAATTTGAGCTACCTTCCAAGGCATACTCGAGTCTCAAGCCATAGAATGCCATTGGCCAACCTTGAAGTATGACAAGAATTCGATTTTCACCTGCAACCCTGAACTTCAAACTTCGAATTCTCTTCTCCGTATACTGTTCCCTGCTCTGATAAACTAGGCTCTGATACCATGTAGAATTTCCTACAAATTCTCTACAAATATACCTCTGAGATCTATGTAGAAAATCTGACTATAGATTAACCTGATAATCCAATATAGCAAAGAAAAATACTATAATCTACTTCTACTATCAAATTGCTTTGCGAAAGCTTAAATATTGAGCAAGATCAAGCTGAACACATATAACCAGAAGAAGAAGAATTAATGCACATGAAACATAGAAAATACTTAGGGGAAAGCCTCAACTAAAAACCCCACTTTCTGTATTATCATACAAGGTGAAAATACATCAAAATTATACAAATCCTTAGCTCTCGGGGCTAGGCATCTCTCAGTACAATCCTCCTTGATGCTCACAGGAAATCAAAGCTTCTCACAAGCCTTATCCTCTGTTGTCCAAGCTCCTATTTCCTTGCGTAGTTATCTCTGGGATGATCTCCTTCACCCAGTGTAACACTACTCTCACACACTACGAACACACTGTCAGAACTACACAATCCTCAAGGAACCATACCTTGACTACATGGATGTGTTTCCTTTATAGGAAAACACATGCAACTAATAGTAACCAGTTCTTGACATTTAGCTCAACTGGGTCTTTCTCAGAATAGAAATGCATGAGTTTCTAATGAGGGAATATTCAGTTATCTAGAGTACACTTATTGAGTGCATGCATGCATCAACTGACTGATAACTCACAATTAGTTCCTCAAATAGTTTGGAACTAATTTAACTAGACTTAAATTAGTAAACTGAGCTAACTAATTACAACTCAAATATAACTCAATCTTATCTCCTTAATTAAGGGATAATCTCCTTAATTTAAGGGATAATTGTTGCATGACTTCAAAAAGACTTCTAACTTGAATTTCTCCAACTAATTAATCCATAATGAATTAATTAATTAATTCCAAGCAGCTGGTGTGTTTCTAGGAAAACTAGTATTTCTAAGAAATCTTAGCCCTCTAGGTTTGGTAGCTAACCTAGAAACAACAGTCAAAGCAATTCACTATCTTTCCTACGAGTGATAGATAAGAAGGAGATTATGAAAGACTAACCTGTAACATTCGCTTGAATCTTCACTTGATCTCCCTCTCCTTTGGTCGATCCTGTAACTCCTCCTCGTACTTAACATGCTTGGAGAGTACCTGCACAACTACCGAAACAAAGAACTGTCAAAGCATAATGATCCATCATAGCATAAATATCATAGAATCAGAAATATGATAAATAAATGAATGCATTTACAGTTAACACAATCAATTGGGAAAAATCTTGAAAAAATTTATTGATAACAAGGAGAATTACAACCCATAAGAAGTCTGATCCAGTGCCATCCTCCCAATTTCAAGCCTTCTTCACCTCATGAGTCAGCAAGAACATACCAATAATAACACAATGCTCTCACCTCAATACTAAAACTAGCAACACTTCTTTACAACTCAGAATAATTCAGCCTCCTGATCTCTTGGATGAGAGATCCTTTTATAGATGATTGTGGGAGGTTGAGTCATCAATGGGGATGATGAATGCCTTTATATTTTTAGGAATTGGTTCCATGAAAGAGGGGAATTGGAGGTGGTTTCCTAATTCCTTTAGTCATCCTTGGCCAAACTCAAAGGGGTAGGTGGCACAAGAGAAATTTCTAGAAGTTTCCATGAGCAACCAATTCTTAAACTCTCACGAAATTTTGTCATACCTCACCCATCACACCTTCTAGAGGGGAAAACTGTGATGCATAGCACTTTGAGAGTGTTTTACCTATGATGCATAGCACCCTAACATAGGGCTTTCAGCAATGATTAATTTTAGGCACTCTCTGGATGATTTTTGAGATGGAACTTTTGGGGAATGAGGCATTCAGATGACTAGGTGCCTTTAGGGCATAAGACAACTATTTTAGGGGTTGATGGACCCTAATATCATCATCAAGTAAGTTGGGGTTGATGTGCCCAAATATTTCTATAACAGTTGCCCCCTAAAGCATGAGGTCGTAAATGTTCATTTCGGGTGAAATGATTTATCATGCGGATTGCAAGTTTCGAACTGGAAGGTGACCTGCATCAATTACAATACAATACATGATAATATGACTTTTCATGAACTACCTGAGGGAGGCATCCCTATGCTCAGCTTCATAAACTTTCATTACATGTACATAGATCAGGCAGTCATCTGCAGATATACACTTGTAATCCATGATTAGGATAACCATCTGTGTAAATCCTGTGTAAATTTGATGCTTTTGTATTCTTGAATATATCGCAGCCCGGATGGATGAAACTAGATCCGGGGTCTTCAAACTCGTTCAATCCTCACTCAATGCAAAAGTCAAACCATGTGAAAAGATGTTCTGTGGTCAAACATGGAGAGACATCCTCTGATTACTAGCCAATGATGTAAGTTGTTAACAAACATGAGAGGGATCACTAATAATGAATATGATCCTCAAGGTACAACAGTACATTTCACGTGGTGTAAATAGATGATTCGATTTCGAACACCACGCAAAATCTTGCGGTCGAAGGCCATTGATGTCAACCTGTCGTCGGAAGAGAGAAACTTGCCATTGATGTATGTAAGCTTCAAAGCACTGAAAGGGTGTTTCTAAGTCAACTTCTTAGATAATGAGCTGATGTCAACAGAAGAAACTTGTCGTAGGAGGGCCTTGATGTATCCCACATCTACAAAATGAAACAGAGCAAATGAGTTTTGGAGATGAAAACGAACTAACGACATAAGGTTAAAGAATGGTGGTCATGAAAATGAAGGTTTGTAGTATTGCAATGAATGAGACTTTAACTGGATGACTTCTCTTGAACATATCAGTGACACTGAGATGAATTGGTAGCGATAACTCGAAGAGATGGATGGTTTGATATACCAATGGTATGATGACCAGAAAATAGAATAACCCAACCCAACTCAATCACGGAGATGAAGTGAAAGTTTCATGTTCAAGAGCAACTTGCTACCATAAGTTTTCAAGAATTTTCCCCATTTTTCCCAGTCATTGTTGACCAGTACCTCTTTATTTTTTATCAAGCTTGAGGAGGATAACATATGCTTGTCGTATAATTTTCCCTTCGGGCAAACCCATCACTATTTGATGTTTTAACGAGTCTAGTGATGATGAAATTCGGTCTTGTCTAGATGGACAAGTTTGTCGCTATTATTTTAACGAGTTTAACAAGAGGATAACTTGGTCCTTTTCATGTTTAGTGAGTTTGAAAAGCGATGAAAAGAAAACTCCATATGTTCTTTTTCGTAAAATAATCCCTCAGGTCTGAAAAAGATAAAATAATACAAGATGGATGTCATTTCCAATACTTTAACGAGCTGGAAGAGACAAGCACTCGACTATCTTTTCTTATTTAAAGAGTCTGAAAATAGTTTAAAGAGGACTCTATAGTTTCCTTTTCATTTTTAAAACAAAGCTCGAAAAGAAAACAAAAAGTTTGCTTAGTGGTCAAAGATGCTCATTTTACCATCAGCACATCAGATTCTATTTTCACTTGTTCATCCTACTCAAAACTCCATCAAAATGATTAAATATACATATTTATGGATGAAAATGAATAAAACCATCATCTATTTGATTTACATGTAAAAGTAAATATAAAAACAAGTTTTAACATTTCATTTTCACCATTTCATTTCTAAAATTGGATTTTAGAGCTTTGAAGCAGTTTTTCCCCCAAATTTCGCCACCTGATTGTGAGAGATTCTGTGGATCATTTCCCATGCCGTCAAGACTAGGTAGGAGCTATACGTATGTTCTTGAATCCTACTCCATTCTATTTCAGTTTTGAACAACTTTTCTCAGCTTTATGGGCCTCTAGGGTTTAAAATTTCGTTTTTTAACCATCACACCTTGTCCCTATTGAAAGGTACGATGCATACTGGGTTGCTAACAGGCAACTAGCTATGCATAGCACTGTCCTCAAGGGCTAAGTGCGATGGGCGTAGAAAACCAAGTTTGAACAGTTGTTTTTCATCAAATTTTGAACTGATTTTTTCCCAAGTTGGATCCTAACTTATCTAATGTTTGTATTTTAGATATTCGTTGGATCAAAATGGTTGTTACATGGTGAGAATGAGAGCATAAAGAGAAGGAAATGATTGCCTTAAATGACCAGGGCACAGTAAATGCATTAAGGAACTGTGGTTTGCTAAAGCTTTTCCGATTGTCCAGCATGAGACAACAGATGGATTTGCTGCAGTATCTTGTTCATGCTTGGGATCCTATTGACTAGGTGGTGGGCTCCGGTATTGCAGCAATGATACTGCAACTCCTAGGACTCCCTTCTTGACTTTTATCAACCTGGTTGTTTGTAACAGACTTGGAAGCAAAAGTGTTATATGCACAAGTACTAGCTCTTGCCGCAGGCTATCACTTGATCAACTGGCACAAGTCCGCTAGGAGCTTAAGCCAACTTATATGAGCTCTTAGAAGAAGCTTTTAACTGTGATGGACAAAACCTGACTCAAAGGAGGCTAGTCTACTTGCAGAAAGAAGCTGAAAACTGAAAAGAAACGCAAACCCTAGAAAACCCTAGTTTTACTGACTAATCCTATTGGTGCAAGAAAAGAAATGAGAGCAGTGGGAATGGATGCCATTGACTCTTGGAAAGGTAAAATACATTTGATTAAGCTACTTCTAAAGTAAAATCTAGAAAAAACATCTTTTTGTATTTTTGAGTAATTTTGCATAATTATTATGCATGTGCTTTAACGATTTTTTACTGTGCAGAGGCTGATTGGGGAAAGGAACTGGAGTAGGCACATGCAAGAGGTTGGGAAGGTGAGAAGAGGGCCTAAGGAGTCCCTAGCACCCTTCCAGAGAGTTTCATAGTGATCATATCTCGAAAAACTGCTCACGTGAACTTCTACAGGAAGTCTGCAGGGGTTCCATAGGATGTTCTACAGGAAGAGCTGGAAGAGTATTTTAGAGGGTTAATGGTGGAAAAATGGTGGGAAAGTGGAAATGGAGGATGGATGAGGGTGAAAAGCAGTCTAGGACCTGGTAAATGAGGCTAAGGAGTGATGAAGGTGGTTGGATTTGTGCAAGGATAGAGGGGGCAATGCTGCACAAGAATGTAGAAATTAGGGAAAATGGGGAAAAGTGTGGCAAATGAAGGGAAGGAATCTTGAATTAGGGGTTGAATCAGGTTGTATAATGGAGGAAGGATAGGCAGGGATGTGTTACAGATGCTCTGCACACTATTTTCCAAAACTGATCAAACAAAGACTAGAAAAACCAGAGATCTATCTATTTTGACCTAATCTGACCTAAAAACCAAAAACATGATGAACAGAAGTTTATAGATAGGAAATCATGCAAGATAACTATGGAAACTAAGCAAGAACATAACTAAACATGCAAGTACAACTGGTATCAAATTTTTCAACTAAAAATCTAACACTAGCAAGGGAAGGCAAAAACAATGTTTTTGTGGCAGCAAGTATGCCTTGGTCTCAACGCATTATCCCAAGGACGGAGAGATGAGGTCAAGGACTGCTTGATGGGATTTTTTTAGATATTTTCAGTCACCAACTGTCAAATCAACTTGAAGCATAAAACTATCTTAATCATCAAAAACAACCTAAGTAACAAAGCAATATTTTAACCTAAATAACAGAAATTATTCTATGAATGCAACAAAGACACATAAAAGTACACAAAGGAGGTATTGGCACTTGGGTTGGGCCCAACCCCAAGAGCTACAACCTCCTAAGAAAGCGCAGTGCTGGTACAAGGTGAAATTTATCTCCATTACTCAAAAAATAATCATGTCACAAAACTGTTTACAGCAAAATCTCGAAGATGAGCTGAAATGCAGAGCTGCACTACAATGCAAAAAAAAATTGTTCAATGGCTAAACTACTAAGGCTTGAAGCCTTCCTACTTATGCACCACGAGGACTCCCAATAACCCTCGTTAACTTTAGGAGCTTGGCTGCTCAAAACTACAGTTAATCAACCACTTCACAAAATCTGCTCGACTGCCCCTTGAAATCATCTTTGGTGGCTGTTGAACTCTGAGTTGATGGTGGAGAACTTGAGGAAGGGGTCATTTAGTGCTAGAGACACCCTTCCTACAAATCCTCAGCCTTTTTCCTTCGTATTTGGCTGTCAACTTGCTCATAAATGCTTGACCTTGGTCCAAAAGATGTCCAAAAATATGCAATAATCACGTATTAGACTTTGTGGTCAAGTGACTATTCTCATTCATTCAATTAACATAAATATATTCAAAAGCATGCATAAAACTATGAATAATTGTGGATTAATCAAGAATAATAGGTCAAATGAGCCCAATAAGTTACGCATTTTTGGGGCTCATCATCACCTCCTGCTAAATGTGTTGCTCATCTTCTGAGCAACTAATCCAGATCATCATCTTTGATTGCTTTGACTGCCTCTCTAACATCCCAGGCTTCTGAGGTGATGTCCTCTTCTCGGTCATGAAACCCTACTTTTCTCTCTGCCTCCTCCCACTACCTGTGTTCTTCTTCATCTTTGACCCCTTCCAGCAGTCCCAAAAGCAATGGAGGACTGAACTTTAGGCCAATCCAGTTGGCCTTTAGATTTTGCATTGACTGTTTGTAGAGGGGTACTCTAGCCAAAGCATCCCACATCATTGTTGGGGAGTGGTACTCCCTTATTTTCAGATTGTGGGACAATGTGTTCCATCTCCTAGTGCAAGCATGGATGCAGTTATCACCCAACAGTCTCCCCATGTCCTCAAAGTGAGCAATGGCCTGAGCTTGTCTTTCAATGTAGTCTGGGAGAAACTGAGGGTTGTTGGCCAAGTGCTAATGGGAATACACTAAAGCTGAGGGATCTTCTGGTTCTGCTCTGATCATGAGTGGTTCACTCATCTCCCTATCCATAACTTCCTAAATTTCTGCTAACCTCTTTTCCTCATGGTTTAACCAAGAGGCCATGGCCATTAGTTGCACATCCCCCAATGCTACATTGGGCTCCTATAGGTTCATGTTTGGAAGTGCCAAGTTGTGTAAATAGAATTCTTCTAACTTGGCCTTATCTTCAGCTGAGCTACTGTCACACAAATACATGAACTGATTGTAGTTCTGGAATGGATTGGCACCCTTTTGGGGCAGTGTGCTAATTTGAAATTGCAACCATTGATCCTTAAGATACAATGCATATGACTTTGCAGGTTGCCTACATTGTAAGGCTTCTATTGCCCAGCTGGCCATGTAGGCCATTTGGGCTTCTTTCTCTTGCACCTGTTGTTTCAAAGACTATATTTCTTCTACTGCCTGTGACTCATTTTCCTATAGCAATTTTGTTAGCATCTCAACATTAGTTGGCAGCTTTTCTTCTCTCTGCTATTCCTCTGTTGTTTCCCTATTTGCTGGAGGTCCTTCTCACTGTTGCTGCTCTCCCACAATGGACAACCTATATACCTTATGACCTTCCTGTAGCTGTAACTGCTTCCTCAACAACTCATTCTCTTCTTGTAATTTGGCTCTCTGACTGCTTTCCATGTGCCTCACCATGGCCAACTCTTTCCTTGATTCCTTTAGTTGTTCCTCCATGTGGCCTATGTTCGCAACATCCTTGCATTTAGTAGTCCTCATCCAAATGTGAGTCCTAACCTGCTTTTGTTCCAATGCAAAGAAGAGTGGTACAGCAAACTTCTGTGGGATGATCTTCCCACCTTCTAACAGGTTGTAATATGAGCCCAAGCTAGGTTGAGGGCTTGGCTCCAGTATTTCTTCAGTCTTTTCTTCTCCCTGTGTTTGTTTGGTTGCCTTCTCATCCAATTTCTTGGTTTCTTTTAACTTCACCAGAGTTTCCTGTAGAGACGTTTCAGCTTCCTATAGAGCTGTTTTTGAGTCCATCATCCTAATTCTTTCTCTCCAAGTGGATGTTTTTGGGCTTCCTCTTTCATAGGTGATAGATATCTTTGAAGGAGACTCTTCTTTTGGTTTAGTGGTTGTGTCCTCAATGACAATTGGTTCCTTTGATTGTGGCTGGGGTTTGCCCACTTTGATCCATGTGCTCCTCCCGACTTTAAAGTACATGGAGGTTTGCATATTTCTCTTTCCTTTTTGTTTTGTAGGTGTGCTTAATGCAGCAATCATAGCTGCTGCCTCCCTTGCCAACGTTTCCGAGGATTTCTCTTCCTACTGGTCTTTTTCTTCGCTTCCTGTATAAATCTCTATGTCCATTGTTTCTGTCTGTGTGACTGATATCTTAGGGTGTGTTGTTTCCTTCTCTTTATAGGTGCCTGCGTTAGCTGTGGCAGCCTTTATTTGGGCCTTTTCGGCCTTTTCAGCCTTTTCCTTTCTACTCTGTATCCTCTTTTCCCTTGTTGTTTTTGTTGTTGTTTCTTCCTTTGTTTTAGGCTCAGCAATATTTCTAATCTTTTTCTATTCTTCCTGTGCTTCCTCTGTTCTACCTTCAATTTGGATGCCTTGTGTCCCCTCATCATTGTTTTTCTTCATTTCTTCAGTTTTCTCCCCCTCCTCACTGTGGATGGAGTGATGTTTTCAGCCAAAGTTCTAATGTTATCATTTCTGGACATGTTTCTGAAGACTTCCAAAGATATGGGGATAGTGTAGGTGTGTAAAGCATCTTCCACCAATAGTTTGATGAGCCCATGGTGGGCCAACTGGTCTGGGATCCCTTCATTTAGCTTTGTACCACATTCAATTAGGGACTAAAGAGGGAAATAGGGGATTCTTAGTTTCTTGGCTGGAGTCAAGTCAATCCCATCCCTTAATTCACATAACAACCTGAAATGGTATCCATAGATGATGCTAAGCCTCCCTTCACATGTGATGTACTTCATTATTTGATAACTAACTTCACTCTAGAGAGGGGGCAGACTTGTCCTTCCAACTCCAGTTTTTTCCTCTACAGGATGCTCCTCGGGCAGAAAAAAATGAGTTTTTTCCTCTACAGGATGCTGCTCGGGCAGAAAAAATGTTTTCTTAGCAATCTGGCCCAATGATCTCTCTTCCTTGCTCCAAGGGAGCCCCAATGGTAGACTAGTAATTCTACTAATGATCTGAGGGGTGAGTTCTACGGTCAAACCCCTAAAACTAATTGTGGCATGTGTCTTTGAATATGGTCACAGGCATATTAAAAACTCTTCAGTTATCTCTTCATCATGACCCTGAATTTTGTCAAAGAAGGATATCCAATTTGCTCGAATGAAAAGGTCCACCACCTCAGGGTGCTCGTACAACTTGCTGGAGTCTGAGGGTTCTTTCCTTATGAATCCCCCTAGCATGGTGTTGAGTGTTCTTCTTATGTATTAATCAGAAAAGAAAATGCTCAGGAAAACAACAGTCAATCACTGAAACAGAGGATAGTTGAATTTGGTGTCTTCTGAACCCAGGAAGGAGTTTCTCTTGTGTTCCTCACAATACCAAATAGCAATAATTCCCTTGTTTTTGTCACCCAGAATTCAACTGTCGGTTTATTGAAAGGAGAATGTTGTTTTTGCATAACAGAGCATAAGGGCACAAATTCTCTTCTCAACACATAGATAGATATGTAAATTTAGTTTTTCATACACACAGGGTGACCTCTTCTGCAGCATGTATCTTCCTTATAGGAGAATTTTAAAAATGATTAGGAGATTTTAGAGTGCAGAGAAAGAACTTAGGTAAATATAGTGAAATATGCAGTCAATCTTTCACGGTTTGTTCAATACACAGGTAGACTTTTATTTTTCAAACTAATGTTGTTCAATTCACCACCTTGCACAAACAAATCATGCACAGATAAGTTCTCTCGGGCCTACCTCGTTTGGAGCTTGAAATTTAGTGAAAACTTTGGGTTTCCCTTCTGCCTAGCGGTTCTTTGACTTTCCTGTAGAACCCTTCCTGTAGAAGGCTCCCAGTTCTTGTAGAATGGAATTGCACTTTCGATAGAGCCCGATAAGCGGGAGATTTTTGAAAATAGGCCGAAAAACTGGTCGAGGACGACTAGTTAACTATTTTTGGAAGCGGTGGATACGTACTCCAGTGGAGAACGTCGTGAGTGCAGAATGAACAGAGGGTGGTGCATGTTTCAACTAAGCATCTTTTAACTGCGGCATGATTCGTGGTGAGGGGATGAGGTGGCCGGACTGGATCGTTGATCTGACATCACAGCCATAATTTTTTTGCGTGTTTCTAACTACCATCACCTCCACTCTCCCGTTATCCACCACCATCACTACCAGTCCCGACGATTTCTCTCTGAAGGGACACTCCGCACGTGCTAGTTGCACATCTAATCGACAATTTTAAATGTAACGGGGCTCATTTGGATTTCACGAGGATATGTAACTGGCTGAGGGTGGCCAGTTAACTGGCCACTGATTTCACCCAATCCGAACCATTCCCATAGTCATGCAGCTTTTAAAATATGATTTATGCAATTGAAGAATGAGTTTAGGCACTTACCTATGTGGTCGCGGCTGTGTTATGCAGATTTCAGGTTCTAGAACACATTCCTTTGTTTGGTGTTGCTGCATGCATACTACTTGCTTGGCCTCTACTGCTGCTGATGTTCTTACATTCAAGAAGAGCTACACGCATGTCTCTTCTTCCATACTTTGTTGTCCCTGTCTCTGGAGCATGTCTTTCAACGGGATCAGCTACTACAAGATTCCTGTAGGATGTCCTGTAGCTGCTTCTCCTCCTTGAATGCAAGCTAGAATGAGCAGGGTTATCCTGCTAATGAGGGTCTCAATGGATGATGAATCTAGACAGAGGGTAATAGGTATGGTGAGTAAAAAAACTGCTACTTGATTGGTCATTAAGGAGTTTTTGCTGGCAGTATGAACAAAGCAGGATTTCTGTGTGTGACTGTGTAGGAACATAAAAAAATGAGTGCAATGTAGGTGTACGGAGATGGAAAAAGGTGACATATGGTGATGGATGGAAGCAGGGATGTTTACAAGCCTCATGACAGGTTCCCAACCTTCGAGTCCTCTTCGAAAATCGATTTTGGCTTGTTTGCAGGCTCTATAGGATCTTCCTGTAGAAGACATAGAACTTCCTATAGAAGACACAGAACTTCTTGTAGAAGGTGATATCTTAGTCTGAATGAGACCAAATCTTAGGAAAGGATAGTGGTCATGGAGGAATGGATTGTGAGGGATGCTTACAACCTGGTGCTGATCTCTGTTTTTGTCTTGTGTGATCCTCCTAACCTGCAATGTCCTTCCTGAACCTGCAATTATTCAACAGAAATTAGATTTATTTTTCTTTTTCTCTTTTCTTCTTTCTTTTTTCTCTTTTTTTTCTCTCTCTCTTTTTTTTTTTTGAGACAACTGGGGTGCCTCTAAGAGATTTTCACCCTTACTGTCTGCCCTGGGTATCTCCAAGAGGTTTTCACCCAAGGATCTTTTATTTTTCTTTTATTTTTTTATTTTTTTTTATTTTTTTTTGTTCAAGGTGTGGGTAGAGTGGAGGCAGGGCCCTGCTCCACTACCAATATTGATTTATCCATAGTTTTAATGAACTCCTGCTTAGAAAGGGGCTTCCTATATATTTTCAATCAATGCCCATTGACAAGCATGGGGATGGCTTCTTCATCAATGGTCATGATAAGGACTGAACCATTGTCGTTTCATCTCTCCACTGTATATGGTTCCGGCCATCTTGTCCTTAGCTTCCCTTTTAAATCCTTGTATCTTGAATCATATAAGAATGCCCAATCTCCTCGCTGAAATTGCTTTTCTTTAAGGGACCAGTCATGCCATATCTTCCTCTAAAGTTGGACCACCTCTGAGTGGAGAAGGGCCTGCATTCTCTGTTCATCTAGCCCATTCAACTAAAGTAATCTTTCCTGTTGTGCATGGCTGAGATCTAGGTCCAGCTGAGCTGCCAACCTCAATGTGTTATATTCAAATTCTATGGACAAAAAATCCTTCTTCCTGTAGACCAGCTCATAAGGTGTGAAACTTGTTGTAGTTTTCCAAGTAGTGTTGTAGGCCCAAGTGGCCTCAACCAAGCGATCTGCCCAATCGTTTCTGCTGCTACTCACCACTTTAGTCAAAATCTCTTCCAAAGCTCTGTTAGTGACTTCCACTTGTCCATTTTTTTGCGAAGGATAAGGGGCGGAAGTTCTATGCTTAATCCTGTAATGAGCGAGCAGGTCTTCAATCAGGTTAGAAGTAAACTGACTTCCTTGATCTGTGACTAACTCTCTTAGGTAGCCGAACTTGTAGAAGATATTCTCCCTCAAAAACACAACCACTTTTTCTTTTGTTGCTACCTTGATTGCCTTTGTTTCTGCCCACTTTTTCAAGTAGTCCGTGCACACAATGATGTAAGACTTTTGGTTTGAAGGAGGGTTGACAGGACCGACAAAGTCCATGCCCCACTTCTCAAATGGCTCAAAATTCACTTGAGGTTGGAGGGGCATTTCATCCCTGGGAGTCGGCTTTCCCATCCTCTGACATCGGTCACATTGGTTGATGTATCTCCTAACATCTTGATGAAGGATGGACCAATAGTAGCCTACCTATAGAATTTTGAAAGTGGTTATTTTTGCTGCAAAGTGGCCTCTGCAGGGCCCATCATGACAGGTGAGTAGGATGTCAAAAAATTCCTCCTCCCTGACACAATGCCTCAAAATATGATCTTGGCCAAGTTTAAACAGGTTACCCCCAATCCACGTGAATGGGGTGCCTTTCCTCACGATCTTGCTCTTCCCTTTTGAGGATAGGTGTGGCGGGAACTGTGCCGAAACCAAGTAATTTAATATATTAGCAAACCATGGAGAGAGTACTGAAATAGAAAATAGGTGTTCATCTGGCATTTGATCATCCACCACTCCATCTTCACTCGCAGACAAATCTGGTCTAGACAGAAAATCAGCAACAACATTTTCCTTACCTGGCTTATCAACAATGGTCAAATCAAATTGCTGCAATAAAATTAATCATCTAATGATACGAGCATTTACATCGGGTTTATTCATTAAATATCTAATTGCAGCATGATCAGTGTGTACGAATGTTTGATAACCAGTGATGTAGTGTCTAAACTTGTTTAGGGAATGGACTATAGCTAGGAGCTCTTTCTCAATCACGGTATAGTTTAACTCTACCTTGGACAGGTTCTTACTGACAAAATATATGGCATATGGTTGCTTCTCTTCAACTTGTCCTAAGGCTACTCCTATGGCTTTGTTCGAGGCATATGTGTGAATGTGGAAAGTCAGGGCCCAGTTTGGACCTCCCAAGATTGGGGCAATTACCAGCTTACCTTTCAATGCATCCAGAGCCTCTTGACAGTTGTCAGTCCATATGAACTCAACATCCTTGCCCAAAAGACCAAATAATGGGGAGGCTAGCTTACTGAAATCTTTAATGAATCTTCTATAGTATCCCACTAAGCCTAGAAAACTCTAAACATCTCTTACCTTCTGAGGAGGTGGAACCCTTTGGATGATAGCAATCTTGTTGGGACCCACCTGTAATCCTTGCTGAGAAATTGTATGACCTAGCATGGTCCCTTCAGTCATCAGAAATTCACATTTTTCTGGACTGAGGGACTAGTTCATTTCAATACACTTGGTTAAAACTTTTCCCAGATTAAATAATGCTTCTTGGAAGTTGGACCCATAAGGAGTAAAGTTATCCATATAGATTTCCATCGAATCATGAACTAATTCAGTAAATATGCTCAGTACTTCTCTCTGGAAAGTGGCAGGAGCATTGCGTAACCCAAAGGGAAGGACCCGGTAGGCAAGGTACCCCATGGACAAGTGAAAGTGGTCTTATCTTGGTCTTCCAGACTGATTTGGATCTGATTATACCCACTGAACCCATCTAGGAAGGAGAAGAACTTCTTCCCTGCCAACCCATCTAACACTTGATCTATGAAAGGTGAAGGAAAATGGTCCTTCTTGGTAGCGTTTTTAAGTTCTCCATAATCTACATAGATTCTCCACTTCCCATTTTTCTTGGGCACAAGTACCAGAGGAGAAACCCACTCGCTATCAGAGATGGGGTAGATGAATCCTGCATCCAACAACTTTTGCAGTTATTCTTTGACAATTTCCTTAAGGGATGGATTCATTCTCCTCTGAGGTTGCCTGACTGGTTTACAATCCTCTTGAATGTAAATGTGATGGGTACAAACTGAAGGGTGGACTCCTCTCATCTCCTTATAGCTCCAAGCAAAAGCATCCAAATGGCGGTTCAATAAGCTACACAGCTCCTTCTCCTGCGAGGGGGATAGGGATGAGTTGATCTTCAAGGTTCTTTCAGGGCCAAATTCGACATTCTTAACTCAGGGAGAGGTTATATAAGCCACACAGAGATCCACTAAAGCACTGGCTTGGGTGTCTTCTACCAACTCTTCTAATGGTAGCATGCTGGGAGGTGGATTCTGAATCAAATTCTCAATAAGGTCATCCTCGGTTTGAGGACCTCCCCTGGTGGTTCCACTATGCACAATGGTGTAGAGTAGACTTCATCCTCATCTTCCTCCTCCAACCAAAGAGGTAAGTCATGTTCTAGCAGAGGTTGGGCAGGAGGATATAGGACTAGCTACTTGGACATAGGCCCATTCATGATGGTCATGCTCTCGGCTCGACAACTAATGTAAGAATTTGCAATAGCTAACCAAGGCCTTCCCGAAATGAGGGTTTATCTAGTGAGTTTTTCCTTTGGTTGAAGGACCAAGAAGCCCGCAAGGTACTCCAAAGAATCAACGGAGACCATGACATCTTCCACAATCCCTTCGGGGGTCACAGTGGAGCGGTCTGCTAATTGCAGTACTATTGAGGTCTTTCTTAGGGAACTCTAAAGGTTGAGTTTGAGCATAATGTCCCTGGTCATCACATTAATGGTAGCCCCTAGATCAATCAGGGTGTGGGAGATTATGGTGCCCTTGATGTGGACATCAACTACAGGACTCCTAGGGCCTAGATATTTCAGACAGATTACTTGTCCCAACATTAGGTCGGACAGTTGTCCTATGACATTGATACTTGGGGCATCTCTCTTGCTCCTACCTGGGTTCCTAAAACACTTCTCTTTAATCAATTTGTTGTAGATTGGTACATCTTTTATGGCCTGGAGAAGTGGTATTTTCACACATAACTATTTAAGCTCACCCAGAATTTCAGCCTCTTCTGGGTTTGGTTGCGTGGTTCTAGTTAGTCTCTCAGGAAAGAGTGGAATGGATTTGGGTTCACTTTCCTGCTTCTCTTCCTCATCCTCCTTAGGAGGAGGTTGGCTATCTGGGAGGACCTTCCTAGATTGTAGGCTGATCTCCTGAATCTCCACAGCATAGGTAGGGCATGTTGTCTCTCTAGTATATACCTATTGGGCCTGTCTATTATTGGGGTTCGGGTTCGGTTGGGCAGGCATCTAGGGTTGTCTCAAAGGAGCAAGAGGTAATGGTTGTGGTTGATTAGGTGATGGAGGAAAAATGGTGGGAGGAGAGTTGTATTGGTGCCTCCACCCCTGTTGAGGTGCATTCCACTGAGGTTGGGACTGAACATGAGAATGAAACGAATGAGCAGCAGGTTGACTATGGTATTGAGATGGATATGACCAGGGAGGGGATGCGGACCAAGAAGGATGAGCAGGGGACCCCAAGAAGGTATGTGAGTGGATTGGTTGGGGTTGTAATAAGTCTGGGATGCCCCTTGCATCCCTTGCTGGTAAGGTCTGGATCAATGTGGCCTCCTTTAGTTTAGGAAGTAGAGTGGTTCAGTGGCTCCTTCAGCCCCTTGGCACATAGGTTTAAGTCTGGGTAAGGTTGGGCATTGGTTTGTAGGTTTGTCTTCCTCACAAATGAAACATACCTCTACTAAGTGTAATGGACACTCGTTCCAAGGATGTTTCCTTGTACATCTGGGACAAAAGATGGCCAAAGCCTTCTCAGCTTCCTCTTTCTTTTGTAGGAATTGGAAAGTATCCAGTTGCATGGTAATGGTCTGTCTCATCTCACTTTTAAGGTATTCCATCTGATTTTCAAACTCATGTTTGGAGAAGGTGGCGCTGGCTGAAAGTTGATTCCCCCTACCTCTTTTTCGGCTGCCCTAGAATGGTTTCTAAACACAATCTTTATGTCATCATAAGTTAGTTGGTAGATGTCTCCTCCAACCTGGAGGGTATCTAGAAGGTCTTCAATGATTCCTCGGAGTAGAACCAGCTTAAGAGATTCAAGGTCAAGTGTGCACCTGACCCTTTCATAACTAAGTTGCAACCTTTCTTCGTAAGCTTCTAAAGATTCAATGCTTCCCATGGTCATCCAAAATATTTCTCCCTTCATTTCCTTTGACCTACAGTAATCCTGGTATTTGTTGTTAAAGGCTTGCTACATCTAAGTACAAGTTGTGATACTATTTCCAGGTAACCCCATGAACCAGCGCAGTGATCCATCCTTGAGGGTAGAGGGAAAGAGTTTCAACTTTTGCTTATCTGCTGCATAGTCATAGGTTCAACAAAGGACAACAAACTCAAACAAGAAGGTATCAGGGTCTTTTTTTTTTCATTTTTGTGTCCCCATTGGTCTCTCAGATGGGAAAGGCACCTTCTATTCTCTCCTCATCTCCTACGACGTTCCTGTGTTTGGCCATGGTCTTAGGAGGAATGTTTCCTTGCTCTTCTTCTGTTAGAGGATCTTTGTGTATCTCTGGAGGTTCACTGCGACCGAACAAGAGAGAAGGGTGACTCAGTGATGTGTTGGGGGTGTTGCGTAAGAGTTTTCCTGAATTGTCTCTGTTCCTACGAGGCATGAAATGAAATATTTTTGGTTGATTTTTGTTTTTCTTTGCTTGTACCTGCAAAAGTAAAATTGATTGAACAACAAATTGCAACTAACTAAATTAAACTTTGCTGGAATGAAAATTGCAGAATTGAAATGAAAGCATAAAATGACTCATCTATGCCACTGAAATGAAACTGCAGAAATTAAATGCTAAGCTACGCTTGCAGAATTGAAATTGCAGAATTGAAATGATAATCTACGCTTACTGAATTGAAATGCTAGTCTAGGAAAGCAGGAAATGTCTAATCTACTTTTGCAGAAATGAAATTGCAGAATGGAAATGAAACAACTACTCTACTCTTGTTGAAATAAACTACTTAGCATATGGTTGCAGTAGAAAATAGAAGAAAAGAAGCAATCACAAATACCCTAATGCTTCCCTGGCAATGGCGCAAAAAAGATGGTGGGCTCCACTATTGTAGCAATGATGCTGCAAATCCTGGGAGTCCCTTATTTACTTTTGTCAACCCAGTTGTTCGTAACAAACTTGGAAGCGACATTGCTTTATGCACAAGTACTAGCTCTTGCCATAGGCTGTCACTTGATCAACTAGCACAAGTCCGCTAGGAGCTTAAGCCAAATTCTATGAGCTCTTAGAAGAAGATTTTAACTGTGATGGATGAAATCTAACTCAAAGAAGGCTAATCTACTTGCAGAAAGAAGTTGAAAGCTGAAAAGAAACGCAAACCCTAGTTTTACTGACTAACCCTACTAGTGCAAGAAAAGAGATGAGAGCGGCGGGAATGGATGTCATTAACTCTTGGAAAGGTAAAATGCATGTGACTAAGCTAATTTTGAAGTAAAATCTGGAAAAAACATCTTTTTGTATTTTTGAGTAATTTTGTAGAATTATTATGCATGTGCTTTAACAATTTTTGATTGTGCAGAGGTTGATTAGTGAAAGGAACTGGAGTAGGCCCATGCAGGAGGTTGGGAAGGTGAGAATAGGGCCTAATAGGTCCCTAGCACCCTTCCAAAGAGTTTCACGGTGATTAGATCTCAAAAAACTGCTCACGTGAACTTCTACAGGAAGTCTGCAGGGGTTCTATAGGATGTTCTACAGGAAGAGCCGAAAGAGGATTTTAAAGGGTTGATGGTGGAAAAATGGTGGGAAATTCTAAATGGAGGATGGATGAGGATGAAAAGGGGTCTAGGACCTGGTAAATGAGGCTAAGGAGTGATGAAGGTGGTTGGATTTGTGCAAGGATGGAGGGGGCAATGCTGCACAAGAATGTAGAAATTAGGGAAAATGGGGAAAAGTGTGGCAAATGAAGGGAAGGAATCTTGGATTAGGGGTGGAAACAGGTTGTATGATGGAGGAAGGATAGGCAGGGATGTGTTACAGGTTCTCTGCACACTATTTTGCAAAACTGATCAAACAAATACTAGAAAAACCAAAGACCTATTTATTTTGACCTAATCTAACCTAAAAACCAATAACATGATGAACATAAGTTTATAAATAGAAAATCATGCAAGATAACTATGGAAACTAAGTAATAACAGCTCTAAACATGCAAGTACAACTCGTATCAACTTTTTCAACTAAAAATCTAACACTAGCAATTACATGGGAGGGTAAAAACAGTGTTTTCGTGGCAGCAAGTATGCCTTGGTCTCAGCTCATGGTACCAAGGAGGGAGAGATGAGATCAAGGACTGCTTGATGGCATTTTTTCAGATATTTTCTATCACCAACTGTAAAATCAACGTGAAGCATAAAACTATCTTAATCATCAAAAACAACCTAAGTAACAAAGCAAGATTTTAACCTAAATAACAGAAATTATTCTATGAATGCAACAAAGACACATAAAAGTACACAAAGGAGGTATTGGCACTTGGGTTGGGCCCAACCCCAAGAGCTACAACCCCTTGAGAAAGCTCAGAGCTGGTACAAAGTGAAATTTATCTCCATTACTCAAAAAATAATCATGTCACAAAACTGTTTACAACAAAAGCTCGAAGATGAGCTGAAATGCAGAGCTGCATTAAAGTGTGGAAAACAACTGTTCAATGGCTAAACTACTAAGGCTTGAAGCCTTCCTACTTATGGACCACGAGGACTCCCAACAGCCCTCCTTAACATTAGGAGCTTGGCTGCTCAAAACTGCAGTTAATCAGCCACTTCACAATATCTGCTCGGCTGCCCCTTGAAATCATCTTTGGTGGGCTGTTGAACTGCGAGTTGATAGTGGAGAACTCAAGGAAGGGGTCATTTAGTGTTGTAGACACCCTTCCTATGAATCCTCAGCCTTTTTCCTTCGTATTTGGCTGTCAACTTGCTCATAAATGCTTGACCTTTGTCCAAAAGATGTCCAAAAATCTGCAATAAGCATGTAATAGACTTTGTGGTCAAGTGACTATTCTCATTCATTTAATTAACATAAATATATTCAAAAGCATCCATAAAACTATGAACAATGGTGGATTAATCGAGAATAATAGGCAAAATGAGCCCAATAAGTTACCCATTTTTGGGGCTCATCTCCAGGTGTTTCAAATCAAGGGTAAAGCTATTCCTATCACCATAGAGGATATTTATTTTATGACGGGTATATCGAGGTGGAGTGCCCCTCTTTCATTATCAGGACTCGCCCTAGGAGGCAAATTGGTGAAATATTATATTCATCAGTTCTGTCGAGAAGGATCTCAACCTAGCAGAGATGGAAAGATTAATATCCAAGATGTTTTTAATCGACCTTTCAGGACTATTCTCTTTACCCTTGCTAGATTGGCTGGCATTGTGGCTTTACATTTAGAAAACAGATCTTATATGCAGTATGCCTTGGAATGCCTAGAGCCGAAGGCATTCAACTAGTGTGAGGCAGTTATTCCACTTATGAATGATCAACTGACCAAAGTGAAGGCTAGAAAGACTAAAAATTTTGGTTATGGGTCCATTTTGATTACCTTTGCTTTGGAAAGAATCCCGCTCATGCAACCACAAGACATTTCTCTGGGAGTGCCTGGACTGAGAGAAGCATGGATGCAGCGATGGGTAGACCTTATGGCTAGGCATGATGGCCAACAACAAATCTCATTTTCATCTGACTTCTTCGAGTGGTTCAACCGTCAAGAGATGGCTTTTGCAGAATATCCATATGTGGGGATGGATTTTCGAGGTGATCCAGATTTAGCATTACCAGTCGGAGAGCAGTGGAGCACTATCGGTAAATTGTTTTGACCACACTTTTTCTTTTTTAGTTTTTCATTTTTTTTGTTTTTTGATTGTTACCAAGACTAAACAAACACATTTGTGTATGCAGACATTGGACCAGTTCGACTTGTGGCACGCCCACGAGAAGCAGATGTTCCAGTGGAGGGAGTTGTCGGGAGGGAAATCCTTAGAGATTTTGACATAGCAGAGACCTTGGCTCAGTGGTAGGATCATGTAGAGAGCTTAACTCTTGGCATTCCACATGTCTATATTGATGAGTTACCCATGAGGCTACAACGCCGTACCATTGGTGTGCCAAGCCGTTGGATGAGGCTCTTGCGCATGATAGCACAGGCGATGAGTTGTTATCATTAGCATCACTAGTTTAGGATTTCTTCTGCATTCATTTTTAGTTTCTGGGGTCAGATGACCAATTTTGTCTTGGACACAAAATATTTGTGAAAACATATAAATAGCTATCTATTTGACTTTCGGAGTTTTATTGTGGTTAAGTGATGAAATCCTATGCAAATGATGATGTGACATGTCTTCTTTACATATGTTGCAAATGTCTATATAATACATAGTTTACTAAAGATCCAATCAATGTGTTTAAATTTCTGTAAATATGTTGATATTGAATGAAATCAAAATGTCTTTCCAAAATTCTAACTCTTAGGAACATGCGACGGATAGCCGGGTTTCGAATGGAATAAATGCCAGTAAGTTGTAGAATGACAAGTTGTGAATCTAGCCTAACAATGATTTGACATATGCCATGTGAAATGGCATTAGAAAGGAGTTCAATCAACGTGCTATACTCAGCGATGTTGTTTGTCGATTGACGAATACATATCCCTCTGAAACTCACTAACTCGCCACTTGGAGCGAAGATGGCCCAGGCTGCAAAAGATAAGTTATGTGTACTATGACTAGCTCCGTCGGCATACCCAACAAATGGTTCCGAAAAGTTTGACATCTACAACAAATGCGAAGTGGATTACCTAACCAAATTGAAACTCTAAAAGAAAAACTAACACAAAAAAATGTAATGAAAGCATATGTACAATGAGTTTTACTACACTTAATCAAGCATAGTAATGTTTGAGATACAATCCATTTCAGGGTTGCGACAATGGAATCCCATCATAATCGACTAACTCGTAGGCTCCTTTTGTCAACACATGTTTAACAATATAAGGGCCCATCCATAATGGTTCAAATTTCCCTGCTCCTAATTTGTCAAAATCATGATTGTAAAGCAAGACCAGGTCACCTTCTGAGAAGACACAAGGCTTAACATTTTTGTCATATTGTGCCTTGATGCGTTTCTTATGTGCTTCATTAGCCAATGCGGCATCACGACAGGTTTCATCTAGATGGATTAATTCTAAGAAACGAGCTTCTTCTTCAGAAGTGTCGAGTAGCAGGTCAATTGTGAACTTGAGGGATGAGATTTCACATTGAATTGGTAAGACTTCTTCCAAACCATACATCAACTGAAAAGGCATAAATATGGTCGTATTTCTCACCGAGTTTCGATATGCCCACAAAGCTGAGTACAGGATTAAATTCCAATTCTGCTTATGGACTCCAATCATTCTTTACAGCATGCGCTTAAGGACTTTATTGATTGCCTCAACTTGTCCGTTAGCCTGCGGATAATATGGAGTAAAACTGTCATGAGACAGTCCTAACTTGGTAGTTAACTCAATCATCATGTGATTGCAAAAATGCAACCCATGATCTATGACTATAGCTTGTGACACACCAAATTTAGAAACCACATGATTGAAAAAATGAGAGCAGCCATTTCACCACTGTTTTTCAATGTAGGCATCTCCTTGGCCCATTTGGTAAAGTAGTTGACAGCGACTATAATATATCCATGCCCCCCAGTCAAGGTGGGGTTACATGTCATGAAATCAATGCTCCATTTTTCAAATGGGCCAATATAAATGACTGGATGCAGTGGTGCAGGTGGTAATATGGTTTTATGATCAAAAATCTGACAAGCATGACACTTTCTGACAACAAGTATGCAATCTTTGAATATAGTTGGCTAGAAGTAACCAGCTCGTAGGATTTTTTGTGCAATTGCATAACCAGATAAACGCCACCCCACAAGCACCTGAATGGCATTCATTCAAATCTTTTTTGGCCTCCTCATGCATAAGGCACCTTTGTAAAATCGTATCAACACCACGACGATAAAGTGTATCACCAACGATCAGATAATCTTTGGCTTGGTATTGAGTACGTCGATGTTCAGAGCGAGAGGTGTTATGCATAAAAGCTTGGGTCTAGAGATAGATCATTATATCTCCATACCATGGATCACTTGATGAAATTAGAAACAGAGACTCATCCAAGGTTGATGCTTCTGATGTTAAATCGTGGGAGGATGAGGGAAGGTCGCAAAGTAGCTCTGCAAAGATGAGAGATTTCTTTGATTTGGATTTAATGAATTCCAAATCAAACTCCTACAAGATTACTATCCATTTGGAGTATTTTCCCCCCAGCAATTGACGTGACAAAATGTATGCCATAGGATTGCAATCTGATATAATGGTAGTTTTGCGAAGGAGAATATAATGTCAAAATCTCTGTACAGCTTGAACAACTGCTAAAGCTAACTTTTCAACATATGAATATTTACTTTATGTAACATTAAGATTGCGATTTAAATAATATACAAGATGTTCAACTCCGTTATCTTCTTGCACTAAAACCATACCAATGGTTGTATCTGTAGCAGTGAGATACAGGTAAAAGTCTTTTTGATAGTTTCAGGAATACATTAATGATGCTTTTATCAGGGAATATTTAAGAGTATCAAAGGAAGCTTGCGTAATCTGATCCCAATGGAAGGATACCCCTTTCTTCAATAGATGTGTATAACCTTTAGCTAGCTCAGCATAATTTGGAATGAACCTCCTTAGAAAGTTTGCCTTCCCTTGAAGTCTCTGGATCTGTAAAAAATTTGAAGGTGGAGGCATGTCAAGAATTGCCTCAAACTTTACTGGATCAAGTTGAATTCTGTCTTTAGAAACTACAAATCCAAGCAGTTGACCAGAGCCAACACAAAACACACATTTGTGTGGATTGAGTCTTATTTTGTAGTGTTAACAACACAAAAATATTTCTCTCAAATGTTGCGGGTGATCAGTCCGTTTTTGCGAATGAGAAGGCAGATCGTCAAGACATGGTTGAACTATGTGTTTGATGTCATGGAAGGCATAATCCATTGCCCTCTGAAAAATAGCCCTTGCATTTTTCGAACCGAAAGGTAATTTGCGATATGTGAATGTGCCCCACAGACATATAAATGCAGTTTTTGATTGGTCCTGTGGGTGGATATTGATTTCATTGTAGCTAGAAAATCCATCCATGAATGAAAGGATTTCGCATCTGGAACATTCATCAATGATCTGGTCGATAAAGGGTGTAAGATAGTTGTCCTTTGAACATGCTTGATTTACATCCTTATAATCGATGCACACTCTAATCGTCCCTTGTTTTTTCATCACTAGAACAATATTTGATACCCAATCAGTGAGAGGTACAGGGTAAATGAAGCCAGCATGCAAAAATTATTCAACCTCTGCTTTAATGGTAGCGGCTTTCCTTGGATGAACAGGTCAAAGTTGTTGTCATACTAGTTTGACACCAGGATACATTTTGATCTCATGTTCAACAATGCTTGAGTCAATGCCTGGAATTTCTTCATAAGACCACACAAAAACGTCTCTAAATTCACGAAAAAGAGCACAGTAATTATCTAGTTCTGATGGAGAACAAGATTTGCCAACGTGAATAGTTTCTACAACATTGGGTTTGGTCGAAATATTTATGGAGATTGTTTCTTCAATGTTAGACAGATTTCACTCAAAATCTATTGTATTTATAGAATTCGATAAAAAATAAATGATTGAAGGGTGATTGAGTTCTTTTGAATAATCTTCATTGTCATCTCGAAGGTGGGAACGATGATGATAATATTCCCATGTCGTCTCTCCTATCATCATTGATTGGATGATTCCTCAATCTGTAGAATGTATATGTGACCAGGGATCAAAAGAGGTACCATATTCTAAAGACCTATCTACCCATACAATTATTGAGTGCAGATTAGGGTTTGCCGCACCAGCCCAATAGATTGATTGCTACAAAGATTTGATGGGGCTTGGTGGCATCGCCTCGTCATGATCATCACTCTCAAAATAGTTGGAACTCTTCTTAAACTCAAATGATGTAGAAGAGATCATGTTGCAGGTTTCCACTGTTGCCACTTCCGCGAGACCAGATGGTGACGGTAGGGTAAAAGTACCCATCAAGGAAGGATCTTTTAGGAGACCTACTCCAACATTTTGAACTGATTTTGAATTTCCATGTATTAATGGAATGCTTCCAGTAGCTTCTGAACTATTATCAAAGAAGGCTAGTTGTTCCATGAGTGTGATTCCACATTTGAAGGGAAATGTGATCATTCGCAAGTATGTGGAAACAACTGTAGCCATTGCATATACCCAAGGCCTTCCCAGTAAAATATTGTAATCAAGGAGTCCATCAACAACCTTGACTTCAATATCTACTAATTTTCCCCCTAGTTCAACTTTCAAGCTACTCAAAATCCCGTATGGAGTATACGTTCTTCCATCGAAAGCTTTTAGTGTTGTTGGTGATTGTGACAAGGGTTGTGAACAAAGAGTTTTCTAGCAACTCAATGACATGATACAGGTAGATTCCCCCTCATCAATAATGGTTCGAAGAACATTTTTGTTGAGGGCTTTTACCTGTATAAGGAAAGTTAGTTAACTGTGGTGTATATCCTGTATGATTAAAGACCATAAGATTGGAATCCATAGGATTGATCCCACCTATCGCTAATAATAAAGCCTGCTTTTGGGAGGGACAATTTTGCAATACCTCGAGTGTCGACATAGCGGAAGGTGATTGAGCTAGATGCTCCACTATATTATAATTTTGGGCTTCTCGAGCACGAGGATTAAATGTCGATTTGTGTAGAACTCCCTTTGGTGGCTTAATTGTTAATTCAGGAATAATCGATGGAACAACTTCTGGTGAAGTCGTGGTCGAAGTACTAGGTTGATTAGTAGCCTGGTTGTTCAACGACGATGGATTCCCATAATCTTTAATCTGTGTTGATACCAAAACATCATTTTTCTTATTTGCATGGATAGCATAAGCAATTGGGATGTGGAAGCATTATTAGTGGCAACCAAATGTGTTTCTAGGTTCGGAAATGGATCTGTCAACACCGATAAGGTATTTGATGCCTTTAAAAGTTTAGACACCTCAGATCGATGTGGACAATCTCTTATAAAAAGCTCATCATTGCATATCAAACATGGATAACGAGGTTTCCTAGCTACATTATGGATTTTAGATGATTTTCCAGGAGTGGAATTCTCCTCTTTCTTCTTATTATTCTTCCCCTTCTTCTAGCCTCCTTATTTCTTTGGATTTTTTCCTTTGTTAGATGACACGACATTAATCTCAGAGGCAAGAGTTTTTTCAAATGAATTTGCATTTTGAATAGAAATATCAAGAGCTTGACTAGATGGTCCTCTCGTTGTTTGTGTGCTCGAGGAACCGATCACGCCATCGTCAGCATTAGAGTCCCTACTCGATTTTGGTGGTGGAACGATGAAAGCTGGTCTAGGTGCATCAAGAATTTTGTCATAGAGCATGCCTAATTGTCTATAAATCACATCCAAATATTGGGCATGAGCAATGACTTGCTCTTCTGTGACAACTCCTCCTTCTGCCACATCCTTAGTGATAGATGGCAATAAGGACTTTATAAACCACTCAGCTAAAAGCTGATCAGGAACATACGTCTTAACCATTCAACGACGACACTGCCACTCATGAATATGATCTGATATGTGAGTGGAGGTAGTCTGTTTAAAGTTGGTAAGAAGTTTTATTCTAGTTTCATACCTGATAGGTAACTAAAAGTGGGTTAGAATGGTAGTGGCTAGAATGGTGAAGTTATCAAAAGAAGCTATGGGCAATTCAATATACCATTTTGCAGCTGGACCAGTAAGTTTTCTTTGGAAAAGATAGTCTAATCGAATCATCATTCAGGGTGCTAGATGAACACCATAAACGAAAAGTCATTACATGATTCGATGGGTCTTCTCCTCGATTTCCATTGAACTTTGGAATGTCAGATGGCAATTTATGTGGAATCACCAGCCATCAAAGGGAATATGCAATTAGATAATTTGTGAGCCGGTTAAAATCTGGTAGTTCTAGAGTTGCTACAAATGGAAATTGTCGATTTAGGTCAGGTGGAGCATACCTAGGATAAGATGGAATCGCTTGAGAAATAGGTCTTTGCATACCAGCATGGGGCATCTATGCCTGGTAACCTTGGTAAGGTTGTTGGACATAACTAGTATAGGCCGGTTGTTGATAACCAGTTTGGAAATGAGGTTGTCCATAACCTGCAAAGCCTTGTTATCCTGATCCTTGTTATGCTTGATATTGTCCAAAACTAGTTTGATCTTGTGAATCAAGTCCAAACTGGAGTTGGGTTTGCTAGAATAGAGGTTGTTGATATTGTGATAGCCATGGTTGTTGAACAGACTATTGCTGCCCAGTATTGATAGATTGACTAAGTTTTGGATTAATTGTACCAGTGTATACCTGGGTCACTCCTGATAAAGGTACACTAACCTGAGTTTGTGGTTGAGCACTAGAAACAAGCAGCTGTTGTATAACAACTTGGGAAACTTGAGCCCCTTGCCTTGAAACTTGAGGTTGCGAGGAAGAGGGGACAATTTTTACTGGTTGAGATTGTAGGTTGTAACCCTGTACAGAAATTACCTGCATATGAATTCTAAATCACAAGAAAAATAAAAATGCGAGAGCATAACACATAAAACACATATACACAAAGATTTCCCACTAGATCTCAAAACCGAGACTACGCAGCTTGATTTTTCATTATGTTCCTTTTCAATGTTACAATACAATATTTATCATGCTGAAGCATCCAATACCATGGACAAAAAACCATGCGATCAATACCATGGACCGAAAACCATCGCGTCCAAAAAACATGTGTGAAATCATGCACAAAACCATAGGTGGTCCGCCCAACCTAACATAGGGTCCAAAACCAAAATTTTCTGGGGCGTTGCCCTGGACCCCATAAAGTGGGGTTACGAGTACCCCTCAAACCCCCTGTTAACTATGTGGAAAGAATATAACACAACCCAACAGAGATTCAACAGGTTGAGCTTTTGACTGTGTTACAATTGTAACTATAGGTGTGGTAGGAATATTGAGCATAGGTTTCATTGGTTGCGTTGGATACATAACTCTTCATTGATATGGAAGTACTAGTTTCCATCGACTAACTCTAACTCTAATTTGACCTGAATACTATGGGAAACTCTCATATGGTTGTCCCCCAGAGAAGGGAGGAAATGGTGAGTATGCATATTGTTCTCCATATGGCGGAAATCCAGTGTTTAACGGATATACTGGTCCTTGATGACTAGATTGCCCAGTTTGATACTGATACACAGGACCAAATTGTTGAGTTTACATGTGAGAAAAACTAGATTGAAATCCAGATGAGTAAATGGGAGTTGACCATGGTGCTGAAGCAACCCCTGAGTGGGTTCTAGCTAATGATTGGTAACCAACTGGAACAAATGATTCACCATACATGTGTGACTTAGGTGTAGTAGAAAACATCGAAGGAATAACAGCAGAAGATTCTACCGTAGCTGCATCAAATGATACAGTCTTGGATGTTGTCGGTTGTTCAGACATGGTTAACTTGTCCAAAATATGTCCTAACAATTCGACGGGAACTCATGAAGAAGCAGGATTAAAGGAAGCAAACTCAGGAGTAGTAGGATAAAGGTTAATCCCACTTCCAAAATGAAATGGGGTGGTAGATGTGGAATCCTATACTATCTCCTCTATATCAATCAAACCGGGTGGAAGAGGTTGACCGTTAGGTCCATAAAAGACTTCTGGTGTAGAAGAAGGTGTAGTTTCTACAGTGACAGATGCTGTAGGGGTAGCAACTTCTGGATACTGAAATTCAAAGTCCATTTGTTTAGGCAATTGAACTATAGTCTCAAAGGGAGGTTCTTGAACAACTCCTGGTTCAAATGTAACCTTTGTTTGAACTAGAACGGGTTCTAGACCAACTCTAGATGGAGTTGTTTCAGGTTCAGAAGTATCTCTTGGTTGAACAATTTCAAATTGAGGATCAATTTGTTGTAGGACAACCTTGTTTACTACTACATTAGGATCAGTACTAGTGTCCTCAGGTAACTTCGAAACTTCCACTTTAAAGGTGGATGTACCAGAAATAATTGGAGTAACCGGAGTCTCTGAAGATGTTGAAATGAATGTTCCAAATAACTCAGATGAACTAGAATCAGTTAAACGAGACTGCTTTGTCCGAATTGGTTTCGCTTCTAGAGGCAAAGATGGTTGACTCGGTAATATATGTGAACGATAGGGTTTTGATTGACTTTCTTCCACGATTGTGGATTACTTGATCAACTTAAAACTCAACTAAGGGAAAGTGATGTTATTTCGTGGTCAATTTATTTTAACGACACTTTGGACACAACTTTGCTTTTTTGGTTTTAAAGAGTTGAGAGAAAGCTACAGATGACTCTAGTCGCCTTTGATTTTTAATGAGCCTGAAAGGACAAGTGCTCAGATGGACCTTTTCTTTTAGAGAGTCGAAAAGGAATGAAACTGACTACTCAGGAGAATCTAGACAAAAAGGTTTATCAGACCAATCGCGAAACTACAATATACACCTTGGTGATAAATTAAAGAGAAATTACCAAGGACTTTACATATGACAGTCAATCTTCCTGAATGTTGTGTTCAGTGCATTGCGATCGATAAGGCGGTAGACACGGTTTCCTATGGATAAAGGATTTAAGCCTAATGGGGTCTCCCACTATATACATGATGGTACAGGGAGCACAAGTCCGTGCTAGCACTTGTTGTATCAAAGAGGAGGAATCATCCAACCTTCAATGAAAATGATAGCCACTAAGTTTAATGACACCGGAACACGTCTCTAGCCTGGAGCTCTAAATGTGTTGCATTAGATTCCAAAGCGTTGTTAAGTTCATTAAGGTTCATTTTAAGTTGATCTTTCTTAAAAGTTTACCTTTGATGGTTCACTGTGAAATATGATCTGAAATTCCTAAAGATGCATCTACAATGATAAGCAATCTTTTCGTTTATTTGAACAATGAAAACCTTAACTACAAGGGATAGAGCATAGAAGCACTTTTAAGCAAACACCAAAGAGCACACATTAATGCAATTTCCTAAATTCATCTTTTGTGCACACAAATCAAAATGCTAAAATCCAAATGCATGTATTTATTTTTAGCTCTCCTTAATGTGAATGATTCAAGAAGGAAAACTAAATGCAGCAATGACTCAAAATGTTTCACACAAAATGACAAATTTCAATAATTTTTCTTCAAAGAGAGAAAGGAAGACTCAAACGACAGTTTCAAGTTTGAATAAATATCTTTTCGACACTTTGAACGAAATCAAATCAAATCAAATTCACCAAAATAGTTTAATCGGTTAGCTATGAAGGAGGATTTTGCGACACTTCACTTTTTCGATGAAAATTGAAGATTTTACGACACTTTTTCTATCGAAACGACAAATCGATTAACACTACTTTTTGACAATGGATTGTAAATGGAAAAAAAGTACACAAAAAAATTCACCAATCTTAATCCAAATAGAGGTTGATCTAAGTGATGTAAGTTGGCTTCAGTGGTGAGATATTGTTCAAATTCAACAAGCAACCAAACAGGAATGAAAACCAGTCAAAAACCTCAACTCCTAGATGGGAAAATTGAGTTTCAGCCATCCATCGTAGGTTGTAGTGATAGACAGTGTGGACCATAGCACATTTCCCATTCAAGAACTGAGATGCATAGCAGGTTACATTTCAGGACAATGCGATGGTCACACGGAGTGATTTTGAAAGTGTTTTTGGCTCAAATTTGATGCAGTTTTCAATGGATTAAGCATGATTTTAACGAACAATAACAAGTAAAGTGTAATAGAATGTATTATGAGGCTACTAAGCTACCAAAGGGAATTTTTATGCTTTTGCAAATCAAATTCTCAAGATATAAACTAAACCATAGATTGACTGAAGTAGCATTTATCTACTACGAATTGTATAACCAAAGCAGTTCAAAAACTTCCTGGCTAGCTTCAGACTCTGTCTATAGTTTATATAATTCAACATAGAGCAAGAAATAGCAAAAAACAATCATCATTCCTGAGCGGAGTCACCAATTTGTTTATTGGAAAACTAGTATTTCTAAGAAATTCTAGCCCTCTAGGTTCGGTAGCTAACCTAGAAACAACAGTCAAAGCAATTCACTATCTTTCCTATGAGTGATAGATAAGAAGGAGATTATGAAAGACTAACCTATAACTTTCGCTTGAATCTTCGCTTGATCTCCCTCTCCTTTGGCCAATCCCGCAACTCCTCCTCGTACTTAACATGCTTGGAGAGTACCTGCACAACTACAAAAACAAAGACTTGTCAAAGCATAATGATCCATCACAACATAAACATCATAGAATCAGAAATATGATAAACAAATGAATGCATTGACAGTTAACACAATCAATTGGGAAAAATATTGAAAAAATTTATTGATAACAAGGATAATTACAACCCATAAGAAGTCTGATCTAGTGCCAGCCTCCCAACTTCAAGCTTTCTTCACCTCATGAATTAGCAAGAACATACCAACAATAACACAATGCTCTCACCTCAATACTAAAACTAGCAGCACTTCCTTACAAATCAGAATAATTCAGCCTCCTGATCTCTTGGATGAGAGATCCTTTTATATATGATTGTAGGAGGTTGAGTCATCAATGGGGATGATGAATGCCTTTCTATTTTTAGGAATTGGTTCCATGAAAGAGGTGAGTTGGAGGTGGTTTCCTAATTCCTTTAGTCATCCTTGGGCGAACTCAGAGGGGCAGGTGTTAGAGAAGAAGTTTCTAGAAGTTTCCATGAGAAACCAACTCTCAAACTCTCCCAGAATTTTGTCCTACCTCACCCATCACACATTCTAGAGGGCCAAACTACGATGCATAGCACTTTGACAGTGTGGTACCTGCTATGAGCACCCTAACACAGGGATTTCAGCAATGATTCATTTTAGGCACTTTTTGGATGATTTTTGAGATGAAACTTTTGGGGAATGAGGCATTAAGATGACTAGGTTCCTTTAGGGCATAAAACAACTATTTTAGGGGTTGATGGACCCTAATATCATCGGCATGTAAGGTGGGGTTGATGTACCAAAATATATCTATAACAAGGTGAGACTAAATTCGAATTTAATTCACAATTTTAATTCAAGGACAAATTAAAATTAGAATATTCTGGATTCTATTTTTATCATTTCTTGTTGCTATTTTCAACAATGGACTAGAGGACTGCTAGATTGGTAGATTGGAGCTCAGGTATTAGCCATCGTAGAAGAGCATATTGGATCAGGCCGTGTTCGTTGTAGCAAAAGTGACTTGTTGCAGTGATAGGATGTTGCCCTCCTGGAAACTCTATATGTTGTCCTTTGACAGACTAAGGGAAGCTAGAGAGAAGAATGGAAACAAAGGAATGACAGGATGAGATATGACATAGAGGCTATAGAGAGATTGTCATTGTATCTTGTATTCTTATATTTGTGGATAATTGAAGGTCATTATCCCTTGTATTGGAAGCCCTATACTATTGTATTATTCAGTTGGTTTAATATAACGA
Source organism: Pinus taeda (assembly GCA_000404065.3). NCBI lineage: Eukaryota > Viridiplantae > Streptophyta > Pinopsida > Pinales > Pinaceae > Pinus > Pinus taeda. The sequence continues at coordinate 171,747 of APFE031093143.1, forward strand.
AGAGTGGGTTGTTGTACATATTTGCATAATAATTTGTAAAAAGTTGTCTGTACTTGTGCATGTTTGATTTACTGTTATTTATATTATGCTGTGAAAAGTAGCTTTATTGAGATTCTCAGTTTGGTAGCATCGGAAATTTTAGGATTCTATCGTAGAACCAAGATCATGGAAATTCAACATGGTCTCAGAGAGTGTCTAAGCTACTTTGGGATACAATGAATCAAAGTGTGCACAACGAAGTACAAATTAAGATGAATTAATTCACATTGTAGGAGAAGGGATTCCTACAATTTCAAAGTTTTAGGATGGTATTCGGTATGAGGAAAAGTTGGAGGGGTTGGAAAACTATATTCCATGGAAGGAAAGGATCAGGTTGGTCTTGCGGGTTAGCAGGATCTAGGAGTTTGTCGAGAAATCCAATAAGAAGCCAACTGACCCAAGTGAGCTGGAAGTGTACGAGGTTTGGATATGAGAGTGAGATTTTTCATCCTTGATGGTGTGAATGATCCCCTAATACCTCATTTTTCTTGGAAGAACACTGCACATGAGATGTGGATAACACTTCAGAATGTTTTCCAGAATAAGAACGAGAACCAGGTACTAGTATTGGACGATAAGTTGAAGTCCACCAAGATGATACAGGTGAAGGATTGACTTCATATCTGATGAGATTTTCTCAAATCAAAGATGAGCTTGTTTCCATCGGTGTGACTATTTCCGATTCTAATATGGTGAGGATTTCGTTGAAAGGGTTCACCAAGGAATGGAATCCATTCATCAAGGGGATCATTTCCAGAGAGAAGTTATTAAACTAGAATAGGTTGTGGGATGAGTTCATTCAAGAAGAGTTGTGAGATGAGGATATTCATCCAAAGAAGAAGACTTTCGATGATGAGGTGTCACTTACAACATGAATGGAGGGTAAGTTGAAGAAGGACTTGAGTAAAGTCAACTATTTCAACTATGGCGATATGGGTCATTTTTTTCCGAGATGTCTAATGAATAAGAAGACGAGAGATGATGAGAAGAAGAAAGGGAAGTAGGTCATCGATGTTGCCACCTCTGCTAAGATATATTCTCTCACTAGGAGGTCGGAGGAGGAGGAATTTGTTATGATATCTTATTACTCATAGCGTACTCTTGATGAGGATGGATGGTACGTGTACAGTGGTGCATCGAAGCATATGACAGGGTCACAGGAGGTTTTATAGATTCTAGCTGAATGGCACTTTAAGTTTCACATGGCATTGGATGACAAGAGTCAGAAGGAGATATGAGGATCGAGATTTGTGTTATTCAGGATGGAGACAAGATAGGCGATGTAGGTCAAAGATGCATTATTTGCACCAGGACTCAGATATAGTGTGACTTCTGTCTCAATGATCGAGAAGAAGGGGTTTGAGGTCTTATTTCGGGATGGGAAGGCAAGACTCAAACCTAGAGGCTTTATCTCCATAGCTATTTTGGATGGAGTTAGAGAGCATTGTCTATACAGGCTGACGGAAAAGCCTATAGATCATGGGAACAAGAAGCACGTAGACTAGGTGTAGGTTCCAGATAAGCAAGTGTAGGTTCAAGATTTAGAGGAGTAGGTATAGGTTCCAGAGAAAAAGGTCCAAGTTCCATAAGCTCATAGGGAGTCAATTTCTAGAGGGTGTTTGCAGATCCATAGGTCTACTTTGCAGCCCAAGAAGAGCATGTGATCAATGGGGAGCAAGGGTGATCCTACAGTTTCCAAGAAGGAATCATGAAGAGAATGGAAGACATTTCAGGAGAATAAGAAGACACAAGATGCTTTCAGTGATAGTGACACTTCCAAAAGAGGCATAGTTCATACTACAGGGATGGTTGCAGTTTTGAGCACCAGGAGTTAAGCGAGTGTTGCGAGTAGTGATGATGATGATGGGTTACTTCCTAGTCTTGGAAGTACCTCCCTCGTTAAGAGGGAGTGCTGATTTTTTAGTAGCTTGGGAGCTACTCCAAGCCCTAGGGTTCAAGGTTTGGAGGGTGAAGTGCCACAAAAGTCATTTGTGGGCTTGGAACCTAGGGTTGGGGTTTTATTGTTAGCTTTTGGTAGCATCAGATGTGCTCTAGCCAAGAACATTGGTGGAGAGGCTAAGGCACATCAGTTCTAAAGAACCCAGAAACCGTTTGGTGAAATTCCACCATGATTTTATTTTATTAAATAATTAATATTTTTAATGGGGTTCCTAAGTCTAAACTTGGGAAGATGAAAGTATTAATGGGTATTAATCAAAATATGGGTGACCATGTTCTAGAAAGCGGATCAAGTCAAGTTTTTAATCTTAGCTATTGATTAGAGACTTAATCTCAGTTGTTGAATTCTCAACAAGAAAAGTATAAGAAAGAGGCTTGGGGTTCATTCAGGAACACACAGATAGAACGAATTGATCTAGATTTAGAAATTGTTGGGGCTTGGAAACTAAGAATAAGTGACCATTCTATAGCAGAGGGGCAAGGATAGTTTGGGAATACTAGGTAGAGAGGGAGAGAGCCACTAGTGTAGGAAGCACAACACTTAGAGGGACTAATGTTGGGCTAGTTTGGGCCCATGCATGCTTGAAGCAGAGCCAAAAGGGTCGGCATAGAAGGGAAGTTTACTTCACATAGAAATCTAGAACTACGAGGGAGGTGCCAGAATAGTAGGGAGAGGTTGACATAGAAGCTCCAAGAGGAAGAAGAGACAACGCAGGGTTGATGTAGAGCCTCTGAAGTTGATGTAGGGCCTACGTAGGGCCAACACAGAGATAGTTGAGGGTTTTCTATTTGTATTGCCGGATCAACCAAAAACTGCGAGGTGGAGTGAGGTAATCTCACTTAGTTTTCTACTATTATTATCTGTAACTGGATTTCTGAGAGGGCATCCAAAATTGTATTCAGAACTACTACTTAATAATATAAAACCCTCAGAGTTGTTGCACCAGTTTTCCTGCATTGGGTTTTTTCGGGGACTATTTTCTCCAAAAATAATGGTGTCCTATGTATCTTATTCTTTATTCAATTTCTTGTTTCATGTAATCAAATTAAATTGGTGTAGGATACAGAAGTAATTTACTAGTATTTTTCAAAAATAAATTGATAATGTATATTAAAATCAAGTAGGAGACATAAATTCATTTTTGCTGTAGTAGGGGTTCCTTGAGTGTAGGAATTTTATATGGTATCGAAGCATTGATTTTGAAACAAGAAGAGAAGATCCAGCGCTGAGCAGAGAGGTCAATAGCTGCATTTGGAAGAAATTCAAATCCCTTGAAGGGATTCTGCAGTCCTTGTCAAGAAAGCAGAGATTGCGAGGAAATACCTCTCTGAGAGAGTTGACAGAGAGGTACGATTTATGGTTCATGAGCTTGTAGTGGTAGAGTGAGTGACGTAGAGCCTTAGCATGGTGCTTGAAGGGTGCAGTTTTTACCGTGGCAGAAATCCGTCAGAAAAGAGCGAAGATGCATAGAAGGGAATTTTCTCCTCAGAGAACTTTTCTCACCAAAAGTTCAAATTTTTCACTTTTTGGGCAGTAGACCAGTATTTCATAGTTACTAGAGGAGTTAATTTGATAATTTGGATGAGATGGCATCACATGGGCTCAAAGATTAGGACAATTTCGAAGGAGCTTCCAACTATGTCATATGGAAGACCAGAATCTTAGTTGTTCTGGAGGAGTATGATCTCAAAGCTTATGTCAAGGATGTTGTGGTTGTTCCTGTAGACAATGATGAGATGAAGAAGTACAAGGCTAAGAAGGAAAAGGTGAAGAGGTACATACTCGATGGAGTTCTTGCAAGGAAAAGATACAACTCAAGAAATGTGGGAAGCTTTTTCTTCAATGTATGAAGGTTCTTCTGAACAATGGAAGATGTACTTAGAACAAAAGTTGCAACGAACATTGATGCAGAAGGGAGAAAGGGTTAACTCCTACCTTCAACATTTTCAAGACACCAGAGACCAACTTGCTATAGTGGGGTCTACTCCTCAATCTACCGCAATGGTAAGGACGATCCTAAATGGAGTCTCATATGAATGGTAAGTCTTCGTGTTAGGCCCCTATACTACTAGTGTAACCCCTTATTATTATTATTATTACAACCCCCTTATTATATTGATGTACCCATGTAGTGCCCATATTGTTACTATTGTTCCCCATAGAAGCCCACTATTGTTATTATTGTGCCCTTCCATTATTAT
>APFE031093143.1:176403-232819 GCA_000404065.3 Pinus taeda
TTCTGGTAAACAACTTGTTATGTGGTCAATTTTCATGGAGGAAATGATAGCACATTATGAGGATGCAAAGAGCAACACCTTCTTTAGAGCAACAACACAACAATTGGAAAGAGTAAAAGGACTTTGTTACATATTGGAACCTGGAGCAGTCACAGAAACAAGAAGCCGACAGCTACGAAATCAATCAATTTCAGAGTATCTCATTAATTGGAAGAACTTACCCACTAAAGATTCCACATGGGGGGACAAGAATTTTATACAGAAGCATCAAGAACTACTCAAGCATTCAGGACAACACTTTTTGAAGTAGAGGGGCATGTTAGGCCCCTATACTACTAGTGTAACCCCATATTTTTATTAGTACAACCCCCTTATTATATTGATGTACCCATGTAGTGCCCATATTGTTACTACTGTGCCCCATAGAAGCCCACTATTGTTATTATTGTGCCCTTACATTATTATTGTTATGTCATCTCTGATTATATTATGTCCCTTAGACTCCTATATATAGAAAGGAGGTCTTTTCATTTGTATCATCCAAGAATTGTTCATTTGTATAATGTAAAGAAGGTTGCCCCCTTGAAGAGGCTGAATTGTAAGGCGTTCATCTATCTTTTTGTGAGTTGGTTTCATAACACTTCATCCAAAGTATATTGGTTAGGGAAAGACTACCGTCATGGGAGGAGATGTGGGAAGCCCTTCAATAGGAAGAATTAAGGAGGGACTTGGTTAAGGTCAACCTCAATGGCAGTAGTGGGAGTGGCACGAAGACCAAGGAGGAGGAGGAGAATGTATCTCTAGCATAAAAGGGATGACAGAAGCAGAAGTGGAAGAAGGACATTTCAAAGGTGAAATGTTTCAGATGTGGCGAGATGGGCCACTTTGCATCCAAAATTCCTTTGAAGCAAAAGGATAAGGATGAGAAACATGATCCTAAGGCTACTTTAGCGAAAATTTATGAATATGAGTTTCCCATGAGTTCCCACACATCTCCAGGAGGGAAATGGGGTGATATAGAACTATAGCTGAGAAGACTACATGCAGGCAGGATCCTTGAGGAACCCATCTCTTAGATCAATTCCTTGCTACGAGAGCGCGAGATTCAGTAGTAGCATGATGGACTTATTGTTAGATGATGTAGTTGGTTGGTTGGAGAGACAGATGCAGTAGCCTAAGACCATAGATTGATCAACGCATAGCAAGTTTGGCAATAGTGCAGATGGAACAATGCAGAGTTCAGTAGCAGTGCAGAAGATTCAGAGAGTTAGAGAATAGTAGTAGTTATATTCCAACATTCACACAGTATTATGCTAAACATAGTTAGTTCAGTAATTTTGGGTGTTTTTTAGTTTCTTCTCTCAGCAACTGAGTTGCGGTATGAATGAAGTGTTAGCAGTGGTAGTGCTATTAGCATAGTAGAGGCAACTTTTGAGAGGGAGATGTAGAAAAGATTCAGTAGTGGCAGTGGCAGTGGCAGTGTCATGGTCAGTAGTACAGTAGAAGTAGTAGCACAGTGTTGATGGCAGAAACAATGCAGAAAGGAGATGCTTCAGAGACAGAGAAACATGCAGTTGGACATTGTTGCTAGAGCACATTCCTTGCTAAGAGGGAGTGTTAATTTTGTTAGCACCTAAATCTGCCTTAGGCTGAAGGAAGGCCAAATTCATGGTAACCACAAACCATGCTCAGTCTGGTAGCTAGCCCTACCAGAACAGGAGAGGGCTCTCTTCGAGTCACGCTCAGCGAATAAGTAAACAAAATGGTCTGAGATGACTTACAGTGAAATATTGATCTTAGGCTAGTAGGAAAATATGGATACAAGAAGCAATTTTTTATGAATGACTGAGTTTCTGGGATGGTATGGGACCAACGGACAACAATGAGTAGAGAATTTAATACAAAGGCACAGATTACTTCATGAGGCAAGACAGGCGGAAAGTCTAGAAATTTAGTTTGAAATAACTCAGAATGGAGAGATTGCTTAGGAGGGTGAAAAGGGCATAAGTACATTAATCCTTTTCAATGGAAGAAAAACACACAACGTGAAACTTTCCCACACGCAGAGCAATAAAAATGAATTCTACCTTATCTTACTCAGAAAATTTCACTAGAAATGAATATGAATGAACTATGAAACATAACAAAATACATATGAGACATAAGGAAAAACACATTCGCTACACTCACAACCACATGAATCTCATGAAACAGAGCCACTGCCTTTCATTAATCCTCTATCAAAATATACAATGAAGAAACAGAGTTTCTTTCCCACAGTCTCCCAGAAATTACAATCAACCAACCCTTTGCAAATGGTTTGCATACAATAAATAGACTATGCCATGAGGAAATAGAATGACCAAGAGTTGGGGAGTTTCTCAAATCATTACAAAATGGAGATGGAAATCCAACCATTAGCTACAGGTGCAGTGTTACAAAAATGATAAATGGCTTGGGTGAATGTTTGCCTTCCTTTGCCACTTGGATAGAAGCCAAACTATTTAAAATTTGCCTTAGTTGCCGAAAAACGTGAAATGTAGATGAGTGGGCCCACTTGGAGAAAGTCGCGAATCTAAATTTCGCGAAACGGAGGTGAATTTGGTCTTTTTCTCTATATGCGCTGCGCCCAATTCTATATGTGCCACGCCACTTTTGAGGCTGTTTTGAGGTACCTGCAGGAGTCCAAATTGTTCCCAAGTGTGTTTGTTGGAAAGCTTGGCCCGTCTACTTTCCAACCCAAGTGGAATTTCGGAATTTGGTGCTCATTTTCCCCTCCAAATATTCATTCTCCCAAGACTGCTTCCTGTGTGTCAAAATAGGGGCAGAGAGGTCATTTTTTGGGTGTTTTTGACCTCCTGGAGACTCAAATCATGCCCAACTTTCTTTTCCATGCACCAGTAGTCATGATTTTGCATGCTGAATCCAAAAATGCAAACCATTTGCAATTTGGAGCTCCCAATCACAAGGAGAAAAACCTGTGTTGTGACTAAAAATTTGCCATGTGACAAAAATTGCCCCAAATTTCTTGAAATTTGGGCTGGAGGTTCTCTAAGAGGTACTATGCTGGGCCACAGAGGCTTCAGCCAAGATTCAAAGCCGATCTTGCTCTTTTTGCCTCTTTTGCCTCTTTGTCGCTTTGCCCAATTTTTCCTTCAAGCTCCTTATCCGAGCCTTTGAACTCATGTTCCGTGCCCTTTAATGATAAACCATCCACCTCAGTATGGTTTTGTCCTTATTGGCCATCTCCAACAGTCTCTCAAGGTGGATGTTGATGTGCTCGAGCCAAGACTCACGGTCATTGTTAATCACTTGCTCCAAGGGAGTGAGCTCGATCCTCCTATGTTGGGCAGCTTGGCGATTCCCATGCATGCTTTGCAGCTCAATGATCTCATGTTGGTCCTCAAGCTGTTTGTTCCTCTGCTCCAAATACCTGATAATCCATTTGGCCCTCACCAAATTGAGTGACAAGTCTTGGATCTCTATTTTCTACTCCCGGATGGTCATCCTAAGTTCGGTACTCTCCACATCTGCATCATCATCCTGAATGAGGATGAAGTCGGCCTCCTGTTAACCTGGTGGCCCCTCATCATGCATGGGCCTCTTGCCCTTGTCCTATACCTGTGTTGGCGATGCCGGAAGCAAGGCCCCTTCCACCCCGGGTGGAGATAACACTCGCTTCACTATTGTAAACAAGTGCCTATTACCTCTCTGATATGTGATGAATACTGGCATAGTAGTGGTCTCGTGGTGCTCATACTAATGAGAAGGACCACCTATCTCATGCTCCGCCTCTAATAATACCTGTGAAGTACTAAAGAGGTCACGGGAGATGAAGTCCTCCCAAGCAATTCCCTGCAATCCCAACTGATGATCCACCAAAATACGGATAAGAGAAAAGTGATAAAAACTATTAATTTGTTGTTGAGGGGTCTTGTGCTACATGAAGGTGTTCATCCTCTCTATGTTCCTGCAAATGAAAAATGGGAGGTTCATCCTCCGTACCTTGGTAAAGTGCATGAGCAACCTGATGTGGTAGGCATATAGACGAGAGAACCTCCTCTCACAGCTAAAGTATTTCATGATCAATTTCATGAGTGGAGCATATTCATCTTTCAAGTATCTGAATGGAAAGACTCTTGTGAGCTGCCTCAAGAATCTGGCCTTAATGTAAGTCTCATAATGTTTCCTCTCCACCTTCTGTTTCTTGTGCCACTGTTCTCCAACATTTGGTATGCCGGTTGCCAATGAGATAGTTTCGGGTGTCAATGTGAAGGTGACCCCGACCAAGATAGACTGACCTCCATGTAGGTGAAGCAAAAAAAGACGGGCCAATTCATGATGAACTCTAACATTAGCCATCCTTTGACAAAATTCAAAACATGATAGATGCTGGAAGCATGACATAGCAAGAGGGTAGGGCTGCAATTCAATGAGGGTGGTTGGCTCATCCCTAACATGTTTGCCACTCTTGTGATGTCTCCTAGGAGCCTGTTCTTCCAAGGATGAATCACTTTGTGTCTCCATCTCATACTCTGATGAATGCTAATATACCATGACTGTTGTGTGTACTGTACTTGTGCTGCCCTTTGATGATGGTGTGAAACTAGGTGTTGTTGTGATGTCTGCCACCAAGGGGAACAATGAAAAAAGGGAGTATTAGGAGGGGAATAATATGATGGGAATAGGGGTTATGTGGAGAAGTTTTGTTTAGGGATGTGTAGGAGGGTTTGGGGATTTGATAAGGTAGGGTTTTGGGGTTTTAATAAGGTAGGGTTTTGGGGTGTTAATAAGGTAGGGTTTTGGGATGTTATGTTGACAAATAAGAGGAGGGGATAGGGAATTGGGTTTGGTAATATTTTATGGTAGGGGTAATAGGAAAAAATGAGATAGGGGGAATAGGGAAAAATGGTAAGGAAGGGAAAAATGAGGGGTTTTAACGAAGCCTTGGCACTAACACCACAATTTTGCAACCCTAGCAACCATGGCTTTGATGTTTTTTTTAGTGGTTGGTTTTATGAGTTTGGTTGCAATTATACATAGCCATGAACCACCATAACATTCACAAAATTTGATGAGCAAGCCACGATATAGAGCCTACTTGTCGATTTGAGGGGTTTCATAGGCAACTTGAGGCAATTTGGCACAATTTCGAGCCTCTATGGGTGTGCGCCGTGCAACCAACCCAGTGCACCCCGCTCTTTATATGCATCGCACCCTTGTAAACTTTGCACTATTGGGTCGCGCTCTGTGCACCGCGCCCCTCTGTGTGTGCGCTGCACTCCTAAAAACGACTCCAACTCGCTCCAAATGCGTGCTTTTCACTCTCAAACACTTTGCCATGTTTTTCAATAACCTTGATTAGCAAAATAACTTTGTTTGCTTGTGGGAATTCTTATATAAAGACTTTGAAGTCGTGGGTTAAATTTTTGTTTCTTCAAAAACCCATTTTGCTAATGTTATGTTTTGATACTTTTCACTGATTTAATGCAACACTGAATTTCACTTTTTCCTTTGAATTTTTAGCTAGAATGATGAAATTTTCGAAACTTTTTGCAGGGGTTGCATGACAGGGAATTTGGCCACAGAAACCATGACTGCACTTGAAGGAATCAACTGGAGACTTTTTTTTTTTAATTTTCACAAATGACACACTTTTTGACTTTTCTTCAAAACAGAGTTTTGAAGAACAGTCTAATCTGTCAACATGATGATGAAACTCTCTAAATCATAACTTTGTAAGGGCCTCACTCTAGCCTGCATGGCTTTATTGGACATGGTTGAAGACCAAATTGATTAATCCCTAAACCTAATGATCAAAAATGTCTTTTGTCCATTAAAGGACCAGACCTTGACAGTCATGGACTTTAGTGATTATTGACAAAAGACCTAAGCCAGCATGAGCCAGACATGAGGGGAAATGACTAGCATGACCTTTTCCATCAGATTATGGCATGCCCCTAGTGGAATGCAGCTGGGTGAATGGAGCGGGACTCCTAAAAATGAAATGCATAAAGAGTTTTGATCTCTGACGGAGGACTGACAAGACCGACTCTAACAAGTTTTTCGTAGCATTGGATGTGATCTAGCCATGAAAACTAGTGGAGAGGCTAAGGCACATGAGTTCTAAAGAACCCATAAATTCTTTGGTGAAATTCCACCCAGATTTTATTTTAGTAAAATAATTAATATTTTTAATGGGCTTCCTCAGTCTAAACTTAGGAAAATTAAAGTATTAATGGTTATTAATCAAAATATGGGTGAGAATGTTCTAGAAAGCACATCAAGTCAAGTTTTTAATATTATTCATTGATTAGAGACTTAATCTCAGTTGTTGAAGTCTCAACGAGAAAAGTATAAGAAGGAAGCTTGCGGTTCATTCAGGAACACACCGAGAGAACAAACTGATCTAGAGTTTGAAATTTTTGGGGTTTGGAAGCTGAGAAATTCGAACTAAGTGATCATTTTGTAGTAGAGGGGCAAGGATAGTTCAGGAATATTAGGCAAAGAGGTGGAGAGCCAACATTTGAGGCAGCACATCAACTAGAGGGACTGAATTTGGGCCAATTTGGGCCCACATGGGCTTGATGCAGAGTGAGAAGGGCCAGCATAGAAGGGACGTTTCCTTCATGCAGAAATCCAGAATTGTCGTGGAGTTGCCAAAAAAACCAGAAGAGGTTGATGCAGAAGATCCAAGAGGTATAAGAGACAATGCAGGGCTAACACAAAGCCTCTAACGTTGATGTAGGGCCAACACAGAGATAGCCAGGGGTTTTCCAATTCGGCTGCCGAATCAGCCAAAAATTGTCGGGTGGAGGTAATCTCACTTAGTTTTCCACCATTATATTTTTCTTTGCAAGTGGATTTTCAAGAGGGCATCAAACATTGTATTCAAAACTACTTCTTAATAATATAAAACCCTCAGAGTTGTTGCATCAGTTTTCCTGCATTGGATTTTTCCGGGGACTATTTTATCCAAAAATAATGGTGTCGTATGTATCTGTTTCTTTGCTCAGTTTCCTATTTCTTGCAATAAAATTAAATTGGTGTAGGCTACAAAAGTAATTTACTTCAGTATTTTTCATAAAATAACTTGATAATGTATATTAAAATCAAGTAGGAGAAGTAAATTCAATTTTGTTGCAGTAGGGGTTCCTTGAGTTTAGGAATTTTTCACATTTACACCCATCGTTGTTTTGTACAAACCCATGAGGAATTTTCTTCATGTATGTATGGAGATGATATAGCACGTTGAGGAGAATCCAACACAACAAGAATCGTCGAAATCCGATTTGTAGAATATGAGATATGAAGTTTTGAAGTTGACAATGAAATTTTGGATAGTCAAGTCATGTAGGCTTTAGTCAAATTCGTCCAAAAGACATGTCTCTTCAAAAATTCATGGAGACCCCTTGTTTGGTATAAATAAGAGGTGATGTGAAATCATTTGATCATCCAAGTGTAGCAAATTTTTGGAGGACAAGCTATGGAGGAGAGAGGACTTGGTTTGGCATGATTCTTCCTCTATTAGAGGTTAAAGTTACCTTAGGAGAAATCCATAGGAAAAAGGTAAGTTTTGAAGGTTATTTGTGACATTTTTAGCATGGTTTGTATCTCCTAGGTAGGTCATAGCTCTAGCTATCCCTTATAGGAAGGTCACAAGCCTAAAAACACATGTACAAGGAGTCACAATTCTACTATAAGTATTACAGAGAAGCCATAAATGTATAGGAGTGTTGGGATGTATCTTTGGGGGTCAATTTTAGCCCATACCTATAACCTTGCATTTGGAGACTACTTTGAAAGGAAGCTGCAACATTTGAGGTTTGTTTGGGTGAATTTAATAGTGTTGTTGTAGTGTACGAGGTTCCCTAACCAGGAACAGTCAAGGACAATTGTCTACATCAGCACTTTACGATATGAGATATGCATAGTTGATGTGTTTTGTGTATATTTGAATGTTATCGGATCAATCCTAGTGTTTGGATAGTTGTTTTAGCCTACGAGAGCCATGTGTTGGGGTTGTCTTAGGTGTTAAGTAACCCTAAATAAGAGCAGATCTTACAGGGGAAGGATTGGGTTCCATTGGACTGGTAGAGGGAAGTGTGTTGGTGACCCAAAGTAGCCCTTTAAAAGCAATCATAAAGAGATCTTGACAACTAAAGGTTGGGCGAATATTGAAGCCTAATGTGTAGTACATTGATGGACTAGTGGATTGCTAGATTGGCATAATGGAGATTAGGTATTGGCCAGCCTAGAAGAGAAGATTGGATCAATTCGTGTTCATTGTAGTAGAAGAGACTTGTAGCAGTGATAGGTGGTAGCCCTCTTGGAGAATCTATGTGTTTTCCTCTCATGGACTAAGGGGCAGCTAGAGAGAAGAATGTAAGTGAAAGACCAATAGGATGAAATACGACATAGATGTTGCAACAAGATTGTCATTGTATATTGTATTCTTGAACTTGTGGATAATTGAGGGTCATTATCCCTTGTATGGGAATACCTAGAGTGTTGTATTATTCAGTTGGTTTAATATAATGAATATTGAGTTGTTGTACATATTTGTACAATATTTTGTAAAACGTTTTCTATACTTGTGCATGTGTGATTTACTACAATTTATTTTCCAATCTGAAAAGTAGCTTTGTTGAGATTCTTGGTTTGGTAGCATAAGATATTTTAAGATTCTATCCTAGATTGAAGATCATGGAAATTCAACACAATGCATCCTAGAAGAGACTAGGATCAAGGAAAAGTATGATATCGAATAAAATGAGCAAACTCAAGCCTTCATTACAAGAACTAGGAAGTTCAAGAAGGAAAAGTTTGGAAATTCCAAGAAGAAGCGTGACATGTCCAACGTTCAATGCTTTGGGTGCAATGAATTTGGACACTTTAAGAAGGATGGTCCAAATAAATCAAAAAACAAAGGAAAGGAAAGAAGTGAAGCTCACATAGCTGAGGAGATGGGAGAAACTGAGAAGAAGCTAAAGAAAAAATATGTCAAAGATATTTACTACTAAAAAAGGCATCCTCCATACCAAGTTCTTCAAGAAAATAGTATTTCCTTTAGAATAACATGTTGTTGTTTTCTCTAAGAGAATATTGGCTTTGTAAATACATACCATCGTAGATAGAAGCATGTGATAGTAGTATATTTAGAAGTCTACGTGATAGAGTTACTTTGTAGGAATCATCTAGTATTTCAAAATTGAGATGGTTGGACCATTTTGCATATTAGCCTTCATACATGCATTCTAACATAAAGTTAGAGGTAGTCATTTTTCTAAAATGGATTATTATGATCCTAGAAGAACCATCATTTTGTAAGGTTCTTGAAAGAATAATTTTGATAAGTATCAATATGCATTCCGTATAGTATGAAAATAATAATCCCAAGGGATGAAGGAGTGCAATTGGTCAAGTTGAAGGCTCATTTAGAACATATAACTAGATGATGGGATAAGATCATAGGAATGCATATTGAAAGTAACTCTTGGATAAGGTTCATATGTACAAAATCTTGAAATATGCTTAATTTGATTATGTGATGGCTAAAGGAAGAATTTGACTTATTCAAGGATGGATAAATAATTAAGAATTTCTCTAGATTATGTAGAATAATGATTAACATCTAGTATAATCTTTGGAAGAAATTTCTAACTTGGTAATAAACTTTGATCCTTGGGCACTCTACTGCATGAAAGAAGACTCGTTCGGAGATGGACCATGAGGATGTTGATGATACAATGAGAAGGTCATCATGATGAGGTGATTTTAATATTTCTATTATTGGTTATCCGGTTAACATATTGTTTCGCTACATTGAAGGATATTGCAAGAATGTATGAAGGATATTGAGACAAGCTCAACATATGATACCTAGCAATTATGAAGTCAAGATGTCTTCAACTCGAGATTAAATGGTAACAATGTAAGAATATAACCTGAAGGTCAAGTTCGTATAAAAAAAAAAAGAGATCACCTTCATGAGGAAGTTATGATCAAATTGAAGATTGGAAAGGCTTAATATAATTCCTTTATTGTTGAAAACGAGATGAAAGTGATGTGTAACATTGATGACTTAGATCTTTCCACCAAATTTAAGAAAGAATATGGCTCCATGATACCTCGGAAGGAAGCAGGCTCAATATAATGAGATGCAAAGAAAAGAGGGAGCCATGTATTTGTAAAGAATAGGTAGATGATACTCTTATGGAGACAAGATATAAAGCTTGCGGTGTTGACTTCCCAAATAGAAATGTTTAGAAATTAAATAACAAAGCAATGGAACACATAAAATAGAGTGAAATCATAAAAACAGAAAATCATAAAACAAGAGAGACACATATATACGTGGTTCACCCAATTTGGGCTACGTCCGTAGAGTAGCATTCAGTCCTTCCTTTTTATCTTATCCAGCAAACTGAAGGGATACAACCGACAAAAAATCCACTGTAACTTCCTCTTCGCTCTCACATAATCTGCTCTCTTCTTCTCTTGCACAAAATAATATTATACAATTGCAATACAATTCCCTCAAATAAACTGATGGTTGCCTTCTAGGGGAAAAAAAACCCTAAGTTAACATAACTTCTACCATTAGATCTTTCGCCTAATGAATGAACCAAATTGAATATGAAATTACAATATTTTACAAGGAAATTTTTATCAAAAAAATTCTTCAGGGGGCACTACCACTCGACTCCCCCGCGAGGGGGGGCCTCATAAAATTATCATCGCCCCCCAAGACCCCCCTGACAGTGATCTCGATCCAAGTGGATAATGGTGGCCACCCACATATTCCACTTAGACCCCTACCATTGTTTCTTTAAATTTTTCAGTTTCCTTAATTGTAGCACAATTTACTATTTTTGTAGTTTTTCATGACCTGAACTTTTGGAGTTGTTTTGCGTCATAAATGATGTTTTTTTGGATAGATATTTCTAATGAGGTATCATGCACATCACACAGAGATTGTATGCCAAAGTTATGACCCCAGGAAGTTGATGTACCAATTTACCCCAATGGGGCCCACAATTTTTGCGCTCCATCTCCTAGGGTTAGGTTTTTGGATGTTTAGGATTTCCATTGTTTCTAAATAATAAATAGGCCTTTGTGCCTCATTGTAACATAGCTTAGAGGTATGTAGCTACCACATCGCTTCTCAAAGATAAGCTACCAATGACCGAGCTAGTTTATTTTCATTTTGTATGTAAGCATCTTTGAGTTCTTTGATATTAATGAAATGAATATTTATTCCTGTTGCATCTCTATGTTTATGTGTGTATCTATATTCTGTTGTGTTCCTGCATAAGTCTAGATCAGTGGTATCATGGAAGTTTTTTCTATGTATTTTTATGCATTTCCCCAACGAGGTCAGGGTATAAGGAGTTAGGGCTTGAATTGGTCGAACCTTTAAAAGACCAACCTTGCCAACCCTGATGACCCCCCATGGAGGAAGGAAACAAATATGAGGGAGTTGAAGATCCTTTCAAAATATTGATCGAAGAATCCCTTGAGTGAAAAAGGAATGTGATGATGGATAATTTTCCTCAGATCCTTCGGTGGATGCCCACAGACAACACATCTTCATCCAGCAACCACTCTAGAGGTGCCACTCTCTTTAAGGTACAAGTGAAATTTGACATTCCCACATTTGAAGGCTATATAGATGCAGATGTGATAGATAGGTTAAATCTTTTGGAAGGAGATTTTTTGGTTCATGATTTTTCCAATAGGAAAAATATTACCTTTTCCCTCCTTAAAGTTGCCCCCCACATCAAGGACTCGTGGAAAACCTATTGTGAGCGAAAGGACGAGAGGGAACCCTCATTTTTCTTAGTCACACCCACTTGGAATTTTTTTTGAGATGTCATCAAGGAACAATACTACCCTGTTATGAGCTACGACGACAAGTACATACAATGATCTACACCGCAATAGTAGAGGGATCAAGATGTACATGAGCTGACGAATCTTTTCCATACCATGTGCACAAAGCTAGGTATCAAATATTTTATGAAGCATCTGGTGCTCAAGTACTGCGATTGTTTGCTCAAATACATTCAAGAGGAGATGGAGTTCCTAAAAATCCCCTCACTTAGTGCAGCATGTCCATATGCTTCCAAGATTGAGCATACATTCAAGCAGAAGAAGTGAGACTTTGGATCTCCCAACCCAAAGCAGAGCAAAGGTGCCCCTAAGCCATAGAGAAAAGGGAAGACCCAGCCGTAACCCCCCAAGGAAACTCCTCAAAGCCACAAGACAAGGGTGACAGAAAGGCAAAGAAGGACACTGGAAAGTGGTGTGAGTTCCATAAAACTCCTACTCACAACACGAATGAATGCTATCACAAAGTAGGCATTGGTGGTTGAGCTGAAATACTCAGAAACGAATGCATGCTCTGATTTTGAGCTAAAATATGACAAGGGAATTGATAAGGGTAAGAATATAATTGACACAAAACCCACTGCGATGGTAGCCACCACCAAGCTCCAAAAGGTAAAACCTAAAGATCCAAAGGAGGGGGAGTGCCTCTTCCACTCACAGATGTGGGTAAAAGGTTCACCGGTGCAGTTCATCATTGATAGTGGGAGCCAGAAGAACCTAATCTTAGCCGATGTTGTTAAGATATTCAAGCTGCCACCAATTCCACACCCATAACCATAGACTATTGGGTGGCTCCTGTTATCACCTCGATTGAACCTCAGGCTGAAGGAAGGAAATGCCAGGGTAACCACAAACCACGCTTAGCTAAGTAGCTATCCCTACTAGGCCAGGAGAGGGCTCTCTCCGTAAGTATCTCAACTGAGATGACTGGATCAAGAAAACGATATTAGGCTAGGTATAGTAGCACAAGGTTTGATTTGATTTTGAAGGGTTTTGTTGAATCGGGAGGATCCAAACAGTTAGGGCAAGGAAATTAGGTCAAAATTGCAGTGTATTCGATGGGGCAAGGTAGGCACAAGGCTCAGCACTCTAGGGTTTGATGGGTGAGGGGATTTAAGACAGGTGAGGAGCTAGAAAGAGCATGCAAGTAAACATGGATTCTTCCTAAACTAAAGAAAACATAGACTGTGAAATGTCTACCCAAAACAGAGCATAAAGATATGGATTATGCCTCTTAGACTTGTATACATTCACATAAAGGCACTGAAATGATGAAATGGAGTCAAAAATACATTATAACACATGAAAACATAAGAAAACTAAACTGAACATCATACGACATGGATCCCAAAGAAATAGCTGCAACTTTTCATTAATCTCCTGCTAGAACTGATACAAAATGATGCCTCTTCAAAGCATAGGCATCCAACTGAGTCCAACCCTTTACAATGAGAAAGAAGAAGAACATATAGACATTGATTCAACCTCCTCCCATCTTCAGGGGTCGAATCCCTAATATGAGGAGCTAATCTAACCAAAATTGAACAAGAAACTGGAATCTAGGCATCCTAACAACTTGCCTCTAAAAGTGAGGAAACTGATTCATTTGTCCTCAAGATAACTTTTAACCTAATGAATCTACCTTCTAGTTATTATTATCCATCATATTTACATGCCTAGTCATCGGTGAAACACCATCTATGAGAGGAAACCCAAAATTACAGTGAAGGCACAATGAAATAGACACTCAACACAATTTTTGTCCTATGTGCACCGCCCAAACCCTATGCGTAGTGCTTTTTTCAGGTCCATTTTGGTGGCCTTACCGATGTCCAAATTGAGCTCATGATAGCTCATTGGAAATATCTTCAAGTATTATTTCCAAAAAATCTTGAATTTATTCATTTTAAGCTGATTTGACCCCTTAAAAATGAATTCCCCCAAGATTGTTTTTGTGTGTCCAAAAAAGAGCAGAGGTCATCTTTTGGGTGTTTTTTGACCTTTTGTTGACCAATTTCTCTCTAAAATATTAGAAAATGCTCAGGGTGCATTTACTCATCATTTTGAATCCAAAAATGCTAACCATTTCCTCATTGGATGCCCCCAGGAAAAGCACAACACCAATGGCGTTGTGCATAGAACCAAAATGTTTGTGTCAAAAATTGCCAAATTCTTCAAAAGGCAAAAATTCTTCAAAACTTGCTCAAAATTTGTGAAAAATACCACCATTAAGTATCTTGATCAGCTAAGGAAGCTTTAGAAAGCAACCTAAGCCTATCATCCTCCTTTTTTCCTTTGAGTGCTTGTTTTAGCCTTCTTTTCATTCGCTTGACACTTATGTTGAAAATCTTGTTCCAGGTCCTATAATGGCGAGCCATGTGCCTCATGATCCGATTGTCCTTGTTTGCCTTTTGGAGCAGCTTATCCAAATGCAAATTGACCCTGTCAAGGCAAATTTCTCTATCCTCCTTAATTTCCTTTTCAATTCTTTGTTTACATTCAAGGTAGCTGGTGTTTCTTCCTCCTGCATTGTTGATTTGCCTTTGTCACTTTGCCTCTTTGCTTTGAGAAGTTCCAGCTCCATGAGGACTTCTTTGACACTTAGTTGCTTGTTCTCCTGTTCAAGGTATGAAATGACATACTTAGCTCTCGCCAAGTTGTCCATCAACGCTTGGATCTGTGCATATTTTTCCTTTATGGCGATGTTTCATTTGTTGCCTCATCTTGATCCTCCAAGTCAAATATCTCAATGCCATGATGGATATGTGGTTGTTTCGGTTCATCATCTTCCATTAACTCAAGATCCCTTTCCTCCTGATCATCAAGGCTTTCCTCCAGCACCTTTTCTTTCCCTTTATGTAGCTGTTGCACCTGTCGTACTTGTTGTGTTGATGAAGAAGGCAAAGCCCCTTCCACATTTTGTGGGGCAAAAAATTTCCTATGAGTTGATGAAGAAGGCAAGGCCCCTTCCACATCAAGTGGAGTAAACGCTTGCCTATCTGTTGCAAACAACTTTCTAGCCCCTATCTGATATGTCTTGTAGGCTTCTGGCTCCTCAACAGCTTTAGTCTCTTTAATCTTCTCATCTTTCTTTACTTTGGCACTGTTGGAAGGTCTTTCTACTTCTTGAGGCATCAGTGGAGGAATCTGAGGACCCCTGAAGATGTCATTGGCAATGAATGTCTCCCAGGAGATGTTAAGGAGGTTGATATGATGTAGCGCAATCATCTTGATCAAGGAATAGTGATATAGACTACTCTTCTGCTGGGGGTATGGCCTTTTTTGTACAATGTAGGCCATCTTTTCAATGTTCCTGAATATGAAATAAGGAATGTTCAACATTTTCACTCTTGTAAAATGCATAAGAAGACTAATGTGATAGGTGTAAAATCTAGAAAATCTACCCTCACATGTGAAATATTTCATAATGATCCTCATCATAGGGCTATATTTGTCTTCAAGGGACTTGAAAGGAAAGGTCCTCTTCTTTTCATTTCTGTACCTGGATTTGATGTATGGCTCATAGTAGTGCTCATCCAAATCTTGTGCCTTATACAATTTCTCCCCCACATTTGGAATCCTTGTAGCATCAGCAATGATGGAGGATGAAACTGTAAGTGTCACCCTAGCAAGAGTTACCTTGTTATCATGGAGATTGGCTACAAAAAGCCTGGTTAGCTTAGGATGATGTTGAACTCTTTCCACCTACTCACAAATCTCATAACACCTTAGATGCCCGAAACAAGTGATAGTCATATGAGAAGCCTGTAATTCTATGATGTTTGATGGTTCCTCCCTGATAATTCCTCCTCCCTTGTGTGGTTTTCTCTGATGCTGAGGTTCATCTCCCAAACTCTCACTGCCATTGTTTTCCTCCTCCCCATAATCTTTATCCTCTTTGTCCATGTTTATCAAATTTTGAAGCTATGTAACCCTAGAGAAGGTAATGAAGGAGTAAGTATTGGTGATTAGGGATAAGGGAAGGTGAGATGAACTTATGTGGTGTAGGATGGAATATATATAATATGAAAATGAGAGGGAGGGTATTTTTCTTTGATATGGATTGTTTAGTAAATAGGGTTTAGGATTTTTCTTTGGGGATTAGGGAATAAGGGATATGGAGGGATTTGTTTGAGGGAATAGGGTTCAATGAATAGGTGGAGGGATGTATAGGAGGGATTATGGTTTCAAGGAATGAGTGGAGAGATGTATAGGAGGGATTTGTAGGCAATCTAGGGTTTGATTTTCAAAATATAAAACCAACTTCAAACTGGCGAATTGAATGCCAAGAGGATAGCTTAGAGATTACACTTACTTGTTTATAGGCTATAGAAGAAAAACAACAAGTTTTGAGTGGCTGACAGAGTGTTTTGGCACTTGCTGGCCCTATGTGTAGCGCCACCTACGGGTGCGCAGTGCTCCGACTCTACGCGCAGTGCCGTTCAAATTTGCACTAGAGAAACTGCCCTATGTGCAGTGCTCCACTCCTATGCGCAGCGCTCTAGCCTTTGTGCACAACGCCTCTTCAAACTACTCTATGCGTAGCACCCTGTCTCCTATGCAGAACGCCACTTCTCCTTAGTCACCAATTGGCCTCAATTCCCCTCTCTCCTTCAATGCTTTTCTTTCTCTTTGTCAAATGAGAGTGATGAGTTTGGAAAAGGAGTGTGAAATCTTATATACAGATTGATTTTGATTTTTCATTAGAAAAAACCACTTTCTAATAGTTTGGAACCTTTTATTCTTTCCTCCAAATCTCTGCTTAATACCTTTCTCTGATTGTCTCTTTTCAGGTAGATGATGCTCAGATTGAACTGATTTTTTTAGTAGTTTCATTTTCTTGTAGCAAGGAGAAATGTTTGGGGCAACTAGGAACACTTATTACACAAAATGGATTGAATTACATAAAAAGAATATAAATCAACTAAAAATACTTTGTTTTCATCTCAAAAACATGTTTTTGAGATGAAAAGTACATTAGTGACAACAGATTTTTATACAATCATCATGACTTATTTGCAATTACTCTTTGTTTATTGGTGATCCTCATACCTTTTCTGCCCTTTATTCACACTTGAAATCATGTTTTTTGACCTTGGAAATGAACCCTAAGACCTAATGGAAATACCTTGGAAATGAACCCTAAGACCCAATGAAAATACCTTGGAAATGAACCCTAAAACCTAATGGAAATACAACTGCCTTGACACCTAAAGTAACATATTTGAAAGCTCAACTTAATACAACATGGAAATGGGTTAGCAAATGCACTTAATGATGGAATATTTGATTTTCTAAGAAAAAAACAACCATCAGTGGACCATTTTAACATGACCTAATGGAATGATCCAAAATTTAGTATGAAACACCTAAAATGAAAATGCAAAGAGAAGATTTGATCCCTAATGGAGGTATGCATATACTGACACTAAAAACTCCACCAAGGGCAAGATCGCGATGTCAGTAAGTGATGTCGCTTGCCTTGTAGCATCAAGCCTTTTGCAGATGAGGTATCGTGCGATGTTGTCCCTCTGGAAATCAATGATTTTTTATTAGGTAAGCCATACATATGGAAGCATCATGTTGTATATGAATCAAACATTATTATGTTATTATTCCTTTGGGTCAGAAATTGTACAAGATACCTGAGGTAGAATTGTTTACCGCCCTTTCTTTAATCATTGCTAAATAATGCAGTAAGATCATCTCCCAAACTGGAAAACTTTTCCTCCTTATGATTCACCCTCAAAGTAAGAGGAATTTTTTTGCCACATCCACAACCTCCAGACATGGCTGCTCTACACAACAGAAACATATGGACAAGTTCATGGAAGAGTATAGGGACATATTCACCTAGCCCATTGGAGTACCCCTACACTATCAAGTCAAGCACTCCATGGATCTGACCCTCGGGACGTTGCTACCCAATGGAATAATATACCAATGCTTTGTTCTAGAGAATGATGAAATCAAGAGGCAGATTTAGGATTTTTTTCATAAAGAGAACATCAGACCAAGTTCCTCACCCTATGGGAGCCTGATCATGCTGGTATAGAAGAAGGATGGAACCTGGAGGCTCTGTATTGATTACCAGGCATTGAATAAGATCATTTTCCAAAATGGGTATCTAATCCCATGGATTGATGACCTTCTAGACCAATTCAAGGCAGCCAAATATTTAATCAAGATTGACTTGAAATCCAGTTATTACCAGGTACCAATCGAACCCTTCGATGTATGGAATATTGCCTTCAAATACAAGGAGGTCATTTTCGAATGGCTAGTCATGCCTTTTGGGTTGACGAAGGCCCTCACAACCTTCATGAGGCTGATGGATGACATCTTGTGGACCTTCACCAACTTGTTCGTGGTAGTGTATTTGGACGACATCTTGATCTTCAACCAAATTTGGGAAGATAACCTACACAATATTTGAGATGTCCTCCAAACCCTGCAACATCAAAAATTGTGTGTCAATTTGGAGAAATGCACTTTTGGTATGACCCAGGTACAATATCTGGGGTACATCATTAATGAGAGGAATGTGCATGTGGACCTAACCAAGATACAAGTTATTCGGGATTGGCCAACTCGAACCACTCTAATAGTGCTCCCCATATTTCTAGGCCTTGCCAATTTCTATCGCAGGTTTGTATTGGAATTCTCTCATATCACTTGGCCTTTCAGTCAAGTGACCAACAGAAGAGCAAGAAAAAGTTCTTTTGGTATGAATCCAAATAGAAGGCATTTTCTGAGTTGAAGCATCACCTCTGCTCTTCATTAGTACTCACATTACCAGACCTGCAACAACCATTTTAAATCAAGACAAATGCCTTTTACTATGCTATTGGTGCAATTCTTACCCAACAAGGGTATCCAATGGTATAGCATAGTGAGACATTTTTAGATACAGTATGAAAGTATCCTACCTATGAAAAAGGTATGTACTCCATTGTGCAAACCTACAAACAATGGAATCATTAATTTATGGGGAAGGGAATGGTCATCATCATAGACCACTCGCCCCTGCAGTTCATACATACACAAGGAAAGTTGCAGAACGATCTCCATCAGAAATGGTACACATATGTACAACAGTTCCATTTGAACACTAAGTACAAAAGGGCAACACTAATAATGTTGTGGACTACCTCAGCCGACCACTAGTTATGGCACTGACCACGATTCTTGACTTTTGTGGACACGAGACTTCGGGATGGCCACATATTTACAACAATGATCTGAACTTGGCACCACATACCAAATGCTCCTAGAAGGAAATCAAGCTCCAAACTTTCACCTCCAGGATGCACTGTTGTGCCACCTGGGACACCTATGTGTTCCTTCAAGCGAGCGTGCCAAGACGATTTGGTAGAACCACTATAGTCGGGTCACTAGATATTTTGGTGTAGAGAAAACAGTGGCAGTGTTGCAGAAGTATCTTTATTGGTCAAACATTCGATAGGATTTTGGGAAGTACATCATATCCTACACTTCCCACGTCATTGTTAAACCTAAAATCAAGAATCATGGTCTATATACTCCTCTTCCTACTCCTAGCATGCCCTAGGAATATATCATAATGGATTACATGTCAGGACTCCATTATACCAAGCATGTCAATGACTTTCTTTTCATTTTCATCAACAGATTCTCTAAGATGGCCATTCTCGCTACCTATAACAAGAGTATATCAGTATAATCCACTGTCAAAATCTTCTTTAAACAAGTATGGGTACACTTTTGGATCCCGTGGTCCATTATCTTACATTGGGACAACAAGTTCCTAAGTACATTCTAGTCAAGCCTCTGGTCATTGTTGGATACCAAGTTCACTAAGTCCACGTCCTTCCACCCCAAAATTGATGGCCAAACAGAGGTCATCAACAAAATGGTTTTGAACATCTTGCACATGCACAACTCAAAGAATCCATGCACGTGGCGTGAAATCCTCCCCTATGTCCAGCACAGCTACAACAAGGCTCTCCACATCTCAACCTGCCACAACCCCTTTCAGGTAGGATTAGTATTCCAACCATTGTGTCCCATTAATGTTATCATACCACTTACAATTACTCAAGAAGCTTCAACTCATCTCCAATTTTAAGCTGACACAACTACTAACTTCATTGAACACATTCATCACATCCTCTAGTAGGTCCATGACATATTGTACAGAGAAAATTCTAAGTACAAATAGGGTCATGATGAGCATCAGGTGCCACATAATTTCCAAGTAGGCAACAAAGTTTGGTTACATTTACAAAATAAGTGCCTCATTGGGGCCTACCACAAGCTTCGCCCACTTTGATATGGACCTTAAACCATCACCAAGGCTATAGGAAACAATTATTTCGATTGCAACATTCCACCATTCATTGGCTTACACCTAGTATTCAATGCAGACTGACTGCAGCCATAATTTCCCCCAGTTTTGGATACATCAGACATTTCTAAGTAGAAGACACCAACAAAGCTCAACCTAGGCTATATCAAACAATTCACGATTGATAGGATCATCGATACATAGATTAAGGACACTCTCTAGTAGAATATCCCATTGTATCAGGTTGTTAAAGTTGAGTAATTTCTGCACCAAGGCAAGTGGCTCACCATGGACCAAGTTCAGCAGACATTTCCCTATCTCATGGAGGCACTCAACACAGTGGGGACCATTACTTCCCAGAGGGGGGAGGACTAATCCAGGTGGATATTGATAGCCACCCACCTATTCCACTTGGACCCCTACCATTGTTTCTTTCAGTTTTTTAGTTTCCATAATTGTAGCACAGTTTACTATTTTCAGTAGTTTTTCAAGTTGTGAACTTCTTAAGCCATTTTAAGGCCCTAAACGACGTTTTTTGGAAAATGGGAAAATGATCTTTTATTTGTAGTCAAAATTTGTAGTCATCTGATAGATATTTCTATCGAGGTATTGTGCGTATCAAATGAAGACCATATGCCAAACTTATGACCCCAAGAAGTTGATGTACCAATTTACCCCAACGAGGCCCATAGTTTGGGCGCTTCATCTCCTAAGGTAAGTTTTTTAGTTTTTTAAGGTTTCCATTATTTCTCAATAATAAATAGACCTTCAAGCTTCATTGTAACACAGTTCAGAGGAATGTAGGCGCCGCATCACTTCTCAGAGTTAAGCTACCATCGCCCAAGCTATTTTATTTTCATTCTATATGCAAGCATATTTCAATTCTATGATATTAATGAAATGAATATTTATTCTTGTTGCGTCTATGTGTTTATGTTTATATATGTATTATCTTGTGTTTTTGCATAAGTCCAGATCAGATCCTATGAGCGCAGTTGATTCCCCATTAGCAATTGGGGTCCAATGCAACTAAAATGAGACCTCTAAATCAACAAGATAATGTGGTTCCCCACCCAATAAAAGGAAGTTTGGAATCTCCTCTACATTTGAGAGGGAGTAAAGGAGTCTCCTTGAATAGGATCAAGGATATATTCCCTACTTAAGAGGGAATAGGATATCCTCTCTAGGTGAGAGGGAGTGATGTTTGACATCACATGTGCATTCTCTTCTTCATGTGTCAAGCACTTGACTAGGACTAACAATTGTAATAATAAGTGAAGGCCTTGAAGAGAGAATGGTGGAGGATTGGATAAGCATCTATGGTTTCCTTTAGGATAAAGCATCCAAGAAAGGAAAGTTACTAACACTCTTTGAGGATGGGATAGGTATCCAAGATAAGAGTGGTCGAAGAGGATGATATTCTTTGAGAATTGGGAATCAAAGATAATAATAGTCCTAAAAGGACATACCTTGTGAAGATCTAGATTGGGTATGTGCATTATAGAGGTAGTGTTGTATCACATGTAAAGCCTCCCAAAATAATTATCTTGAATTAAATTGAGCTTGTCTATAAGTTAGGCCTCAGACGAAACTTTTGGTTATAATGTTGATGCTTACAGTTGGCTTATCAATCTGACTCTCCTTATGGGAACTCTTCATTTTGATAATGATGTTGCACTAGTTGTACAATTATGAATACCTCCCTAATTAAATGAGAGTGTTTAAAAAGTAACGAGTTTCAGTCTTCATAATTGTTATTGCACTCATTTAAATATGTATCTTATGTAACAAACAAAAGAATAAAAGAAAAATTTATTATTTTAAAGCATGGGTTTCATCCTCTTATATTGATGTTCTTCTAGGTAAAATCATGTTCTTCATGCTTCTATGTCTTTTTAGGTCATAGGATTTATTGTCATGAGTCAAGAAAGTCAACATCATGTTTATAAGACCGTTCTGGGCAAGTTGTGCCTTGCAAAATATTTTATTTTTTTAGTCTAGAAAGTCTTTGAAGCCTCCTAGCACAAGTCGTCCTTGGAATAGACAAGTTGACCTAGATAGGGGCTATTTGACCTCTCAGAAAGGCTATATATAGAGACATCTTCGACCTCATTTGTGACACACATCAACAAGTTTGATCTAAAATAAAAAGAAAGAAAAGGAAGAGCGAAGCACAAGGAAAGAAATGAGATACCCTAGCGAAGAAAAGAATAGGATATTTGGGCACTTTTCTCTCACACATGCGAGTTTCTTGATCAGTTGCAGAGGCTGAAATTTCTGCAATGACTACAGGTCTGAAATTGTACTGTAGGGGGGTTGAAATTCTGTTGTAGGTAGCCGTAATTGTGAGACTGGTGAATTATAAGAAGGGTTTCTCTTTGGCTAACTTGTTTTTACCTTGACCTAGTTGTAAGGTCTCTTTGAAGGGCTGAATTGGTGTTAGAAGGAGGACTTGGTCTAGGGTTTGGGTCTTTGTTGTCTCATTTTAAGCAGATTCTATAGGAAGAGAATAGATTTTCTAAGTTTTCCCCTTAGAGGGGTTTTTCCCTGGCTTGAAGCCTAATATATTTAATTCTTTGTTCTTTTTTTTTTTTGATCTTGATATTTGTTTGATGAAAATATCTATAAAAAAAAAACATAAGAAGACAAATAAAGTTCATAAGAAAGTATAAAGGAATAAGGAAAAATTGTATTAATAATTGCCATATTGCATTTTCCAACATGAAGGAGCATTGTTTCAAACAAGGACACTAGATTTCTTAATGAAATTTTTAGTATATTATGGGAGAAGATGAACATGAAGTTGAAGAGATATACAACATTCCATTCACAGATTGATGGGAAAACAAAAAGTAGTCGACAATATTTTGATGGAGCTTTGAGCAGTTACAGTCAGAATCAACCAAAGACTTAGGATGGAAATACACTATATATACAATAATCTTATAACATATTAGTTCACACTTCTACTGGTATGTCCTCGTGTGAAACTTTTTTTGCATATTTGACACTTTCAACATTGGATATTTCATATGGGAAGTGAGGAGGAGTGAGGGAGGATCTCATAGGGGTGCTTTAGGAGAGAAAAAAATTAGGAAGATTCAATAGATCCATTTGCAAGTATAGGAGTTGTTAAGAAGTCATAGGAAAAATATGAGGTCAGGCATGATCAACACAGAATAAAGAAGTGATTCAAAGTGGAAGATAGAGAATGGTTACAAGTGAACAAGGAGAGGTTACAGGGCCCTAGTAAGAAAAACAAGGCTCTGTGATATGGTACTTTTGAAATATTGGAAAAGGGGAAGATAGTACCTATAGACACAATATATCCCCATACATGTGCATTTGCTCAACAATGAATGTGGAAAATCTCAAACTCTGTGAGCCTTCCATGTTGGATCAAGAAGAGGAGCAAGTCCTAACTTCCATAGAGAACTTAGCTCCATATGCTTAGGGAGAGTTATTAAAGAATATAGTTTTTCAAAACAAGTCTAGGACTACAAGATAGGGAAACATGACCTTCGGTATATTGGGTTGAAAAGGCAACTTCCAAGCAAAGAAAAATGGTACTTTAGGGACAAGGTAAAGGAAAAAAATTCCTTGTACTTCATATAGTAAAATATTATGGGAATGAAAATCCTCCCAAAATGGGGAGGTGTGATCCAAATTGGATCATTATATTATTTTCCATCCATCTTGATGCTCTTAGAATGAAAAAAAATCAAGGAATCAGTTTAGAGGTCCATTTTTACCTATACATGCTAGTTTGGAGAGTTAGGGTCTTAAACCTTCGGAAGTTAGTTTGAAGTATCAAATAAATTTTTTGGTGTCTAGAAACCCTTTCTCGCATCAAACCCCTTATAATTTTTCTACAATTAGATACCTTTCAAACAATGCAAGAAAGATCTCAAATGAAGTATTTATGAAAAAGTTATACCACCCAAAAATTGATCATACTGTTTAACCAACATGGTTCACCGAGATGCCAAATCATCACCTATTACTCTTGTAAAATGGGTTATCCATGTGAGGACTATGAACAAGATTATAAAAGGGCCAAAATTGTAACTCTAATTGAGAGTTGAAAGAGTCTAACTTAACCCCTAGTTGTCTATCAAACTATGTTATAATCGGGCCATTAGGAGGAAAAGGAGTTCCATTAATTTTTATTGTTTCTCGTTCCACAATAGAGAATAAAAACTTGGGAGTGGGAGTGAGAGATCATAATAGAGGGGGTTTAGTGTCCATAGTAGCCTATCATGCCACATATTTCAAGTAGCTCCACTTAGAGTGTCTTATCCTTTTTACTTTCCTTATTTCCATTCCAAACAAAATATAGCAAACTAGCCTCAATTTCAGACTTAGTTTTATCTAATATGGATTTCCCATAGCATATATTTTGTTCATTATTTTTGGTGTGATTGTGTTTCATTTTTCCCTATTTTTCTGCATTTTATTTATTACATGCACACATAGAAAACATTAATTATTAAACCTAGAATTTAAAGAAATTAATCCGCGTAGTATATATTTCAATGTATTTTTATTAGATCTGTTTTGATGAACTGTCCAGTGGAATATCCATGGTAGTTTACAGATCACTTTTTCTTGGCATTTTCTAAGTGAAGTCTTCATGATCATTTTGCTAAAGAGTTGTTCCATTAGATTAATATTCTTTGTCATGCATGAACTTTCTAGATGATATCCTTTGTTGTAATAGTTTTATTTGAATCTATCCTTTAATTTTCCTACTTTAGAGATAGAAGAATCTTGAGTGGATTTAAGGTTTGTTCGATTATTAGGGTCCTTCTACTTTCTTTTATTATTTTTTTTTCTTCTTTCATGTATTATAAGTGAATGGGATTTGTAATTCTTAAGAGAAACCATTTTTATGAGCTTATCTTACTCTTGTATTAGTGATTCAATGAATGCATACATACGAGGCATACTCCCATTGTTAGCCTTGAAATATGGAAGGAAGAAATGAAGAACAAGTATTCAAGGCCCATCTTTGAGAGAAGAAAGAAGATTAGTTTCTCCTCTTTCTTTTATATTCCACATGCCTTCAATTGTTACAACAAAGTTTTAAACTTTGTGAAGAATTTTTACAAGGTGTCATAACTCTTAGTGATCCCTTCACTCCTAATGTCTTCCCAAAATACTCACACTCCTTTCCTTAAAACCTCTATTCGGTTATCTACTATTGTCTTGTAATCCCTTCCCTCCTCAAAATTATTTTATCATTTGCACTATTATCTACCCCACCCCATCCTTTTGGACCGTAACTTCAGCATGTCACCAACCCTATCACCCCAACACAGGATATTTACTTAGAAATAACAATTGGGCTAAAGATAAACTTCCCCTCCTCAACCAAAAAAATATTGATCCTCCAAAGGACAATTTCCTTCAAAAAAATTCCACTTTCTACCTTAGGAAATGATTCTTCAACTTTTGAAAAGGATCTACATTTTCTTTGTAATAAACAAGCTACAATGTAGCCTTCAATACACCCCTCTACCCAGACATCAACCATATGAGGAATCTAGTGATCCACACAATGGAGTGCAATAAGGTTCTAAATAGTCCATTAGATTACCTACTTCTACCTCTTCTCATGAGGGCTTCCTCCAATTGCTTCAATCACTTGTATAGGCTTATCAGGAACTTACGCTACAACACCTAGTAGTCACCTCTACTTGAGTATTCATGCAAAGTTCTTTCTTCACATCACTTAAACTTCCATTGGTTCAAATTCATTGCTTGAATAACTAAGTCCTCAATATGGTTTGCAAACCAACCGTGGATCATACTCTTAAATAACCACTAACTCGTCCTAAAAATATTCTCTTCTAATTCGCGAGACTTGGAAAGAAAATCATTTGTTGACATAAATTTGGAGACTAGAATTCATTACAGAAATTTTAAGTTCTAAAATGGGCCTCAAAACAAAAATGTACAACAAAAATAGACTTTATAAGGACCAATAGGATTCAATATCATGATGTTAACCATGGGGGATGATTCACTATTTTTTGAGTAAAAATGTTAAAAAAAAAAAAAAAAAAAAAAAAAAAAACTATTTTTTCAACTCGTATTTTCAACTTATCTCTCAATGATTTTACTCAAATTTTGAGAGGGAGTGCTCATTGCATGCGGACTTGAATTTTTCATCCAAGGAGTATCTATGTTGCATACTTTTGATGGACCCTACTACACAAAAAATGTGAAATACATGAAAATTATTATTTCAATCCCATTTTTTCTTTTATTTCAATTTTTTTTGTAGTAGGGTCCATCGAAAGTATGAAACATGGGTATTCCTTGGATGTAAATTTAAATTTCGCATCCAACAAGTGCTCTCGCTCAAAATTTGAGTAAAATTACAGGGAGATAAGTTGAAATTACAATTTGAAAAAGCAATTTTTTTTCCCTTCAAAACTTGATGAGGTAATCTAACCTTATTTTATTATTTCCACAATTATTTTATAATATTCCTTAGGAGGCCCATTTTAGACCTCAAAATTTCTCTAATGCTTGCAAGTTGTCCAACATAGTACCCGTCATAGTATAGAGTGCTAGTATATTTAATTCCCATAAGGAGAAGGTATCACCTGAAGTTGTTGAAACTCATAGCTAAAGAGGAGATTTGTGAGATGGAGGAGGATCATTTCTTAATGCTAACAAGATCACCAAAAATCCATTATTTTTCTAGGTAGATCTATTTATACATTCAAATGGCAGACATAACATGTATAATACAAATACATAATAGACCTATAGGAACTTATAAAATTTATAGAAGTGCAACATTTATCATTCAAATAGTACATAGGACATAAGGCAACCATGGGCTTCCTTCCTTACATTTAGTGTCAAAACAATGATATGGCATTTGAACAACCTTGCACAAGAGTGGAAAAGACATGACACCTATATATTTTCTCTCTTAGATCAAGCATGGTACAAAATGACTATTACAACCATTATATCCTCTCTACTCCCTTCCATACCCCTTTCCCCATGTAACTCCATTGTCTTCCTTCTCTCTCGAACCACAAATCGACTCAATTGCCAACCATCAGCCTTACTATGCTCACATTTAATTGGTTGACTCTAACAACTCATAACTATTCCAATCAAGATGATGCATTGTTCATCTACCCCCTGATTTGGTTAACACATTATTTCTCTACTCTACATATCACCTCATCATTTTGATATGCTACACAAAAGCTCTCCCAACTATTACCCACAAGTGTAGGTCCGACACCTTTATTGTCCAATGTCGTCTTTTAATATCCTACCTTCAACTTGCACCGATATGCATTAAATAACAAAACTAAGAAGCAACCTCGTGGGCAGAGGTTGAGGATGGAAGCTTTTTTTTTGGGGATTTAAGTTATTCCAAGGGGTGTCCAAGCTTGACCGAGCTTTGCACAATCTTGATTATAGCATCCCAGTGTGAAATTGTTCTTCTTGAATAGATAAGCTAGCCCTAACCTAGTCTCAACCTAATTACAAAAACCAATAAATAAAACTAACCCTCCAAACTCTTTTTTACCTTTTTTTAACTTCATTTAAGTGAGAGGTTACCTTCATAATCTTTCAATATGCTTCTGCTCTTACTTTTAAATGCCCCATAAACCATGTTGATGTTATATAACACTCTCAAGCATATTTTGTTTCTATTAATTGTCCATTAACATACATAAACCATGTTGATGTTATATAACACTCTCAAGCATATTTTGTTTCTATTAATTGTCCATTAACATATATTAAATGCCAAAAGGCTTCCCAAATTTTGGAATTGCATACATCCCGAGAAAGAAAAAGAGCATCCATCCTCTCCA
Organism: Pinus taeda; assembly: GCA_000404065.3. NCBI lineage: Eukaryota > Viridiplantae > Streptophyta > Pinopsida > Pinales > Pinaceae > Pinus > Pinus taeda. Next base: position 204,478 of record APFE031093143.1, read on the forward strand.
TGCTAGCTATGTTAGAAAAGGCATTATTAAGTTACAAAACCAAACTAGATAACAGAAGCCAAGATTCAAACAATTGAACACGTTTGTTCAGAATAAAGAACTTCGAATCTCACATGGAATAACAAGGCCACGTTTGTTCCGAATAAAGAGCTCCGAATCTCACATGGAATAACAAGGCTCTCTTTTTCTTGGACTTCTGAAAACGACTTCTGAAAACTCTATTCCGAACGAAAATTGTCGGTCCTATATCATACCAGAATGAACACGTTCTTAAGAAATGGAGAGCAGCACATGGTAAGGTGTGGGGCTTATTTTTTATTCTTCATTCATTTGTATTAAAAGTCTAGGGTGGTTTTATCCATATTATGTAGGGATAAGATTGTAAATCTAAGGTGACTTTATGTATTAAAAGTCTAGGGTGATTTTACCCACATTATGTATGGATAAGATTGTAAATCTTAGGTGATTTTTAGACGGGTAAGAGACTTCTTATATAATTTTTTGATTGGATATTAGGTTTTCTGATGGGATATATCAATAGTTAAAAAAAATAAAGACAGTGAAAATAATGCTTTTATTCTTTTAATTTATCTAATATTTCTCTGAGTTAATACTAATGAATTTGATTATGTCACATTTTAAATTGGCGTGTTTCCCTTTTTACCCGAACATGAATCTGGAAAGTTAAACTTTTTGAGTTTGTCGTTCTTATATACTGTGCAGTTTGGTGTTGTAGTTACTGATTTTGGAACGAGTAAACGAGATTCGAAGTTCACAACCTTTGTTTATCAATAAATAATGTGGGGAGTAAATTATTTCCAGAGCCGAAGTACCTGATCCCGAGAAGAAACCAAATGTAAGAAGCTATCATATTATATTTTTATAGGATGCGAATTGCCAGTGACAGAAGAGCAACCCAGGCGCTATATAAAGCCATGCAGCAGCAGAGAGCATGACATTATGCTATACTTTCTATCCTAACACACATATTGCTACTCAAAAAAAATACAGACACAGACACACATATTAGAAGGCACTATTTATTTACTGAAGGATCCTCCTGCTGTTACTTATATGGTGTTAATTTAATACATCAGACCCGCCTCGTCTTCCTCTTCACCGGTGGCACACTAGGAAAAATGGTGCCCCACCGGGGAGCCTGTCGTTTCCACCCTTCTACTTGCTCCCGCCTCTTTTCCTCTGGACATCTTCCTCCCCTTCTTCTTCGCTCGACTGCAAATGCAAAAAATCAAGAAACGTCATTATCAATCAAGAAACATCATTGTCAGCCCAAGAAACAAAGCAAAGAGATCCCACGCAAATCCTTGATGTCGCAATCAATGAAGAAAGAAATTAGTAAGAGAGATACCGACTTACAGAGCTGGGGTCATGGCTGGCTGTGCTGTGAAACTTTCCTGGTACACCCGTGTGTTGTTGCTTCTCAGTTTCCCCAGCGGTAAAATGTTGTCCACGCAGAGGCTGAGTTGGATAATAGGGAGCGAACTGAGCCCGATTGTGCGTGGCAGCACCATGCGGATTAGCAACAGGTAGATAATAAGGTGCAGTGTGAGCTTGATAGTGGGTGTGTAAAGCAGGAACCTGCATCACCTGGTCATCGACCCTTTTACCCTTATTTCCGTCCTTATTCTTGCCGAACAGATCGAACAGAACGCTGTCCTTGTTCTCTGGCGCTTTTCCAGCCATGGCACTACAAATTTGAAAAGCTATCAACCTGCAAATTCAAATATAAACATCAGAGCGAATAAACAACACCAGATATGAAGAATGAATTCGATGGAAAAAACCAAGAAGAGCGTGGGTATTTATAGGGCTATGAGCGGTGCAGAAGTCGGTTCTTTAGGGTTGCTGCCGCGCCGCGTGGACGATAACTGTGTCTATGGGAATAGTCAAAAGTCTGCAACTCCGAAGGTAACGTCAGGTGCAAGTTACCGCAGTAGTAACAATTTAGATAAATATTCTCTGGTTTTAATACTATGAGACTTTTGGGTGGTCATCCGTATTATAGTTGATATTTGTGTGTAATTTTTATTTTTATTATATTTGTGTGTAATTTTTATTTTGATTATAGATTTTGAAAATATTATTAATTTGATTGTAGATTTTTGGAATATTTTGAAATTAGATAATTAAAATAATAGTTTGGTTTAGTTTGTATCAATTAAATTTTAAAACTTTTCAAAACTAAATCAATTGTTTAATATTTTTTATTTTTGGTTATCAAATTTTAAAATATATTGAAATTTAATAAACCTAATTAGACCAGACAATTGATTTCCCTCATTTTCATTAAATTCTAAATATTTTTAAAATCTATAATCAAGTAAATGTCAGTTATATGTATATGTATATGATAAGTTGTTACTTGTTGAATTGAGACTTCTGTGATCTATATCTGTTGAATTGAAGATTTGCTCTTCCTATTTAATATGCAGCGATGATCTGGTTCTTCAACTTGTTTTGACGATGAATCACACTAGTTAATTCAAAAAACCTCGAACAAATATATTCTAATATGATTTACGCTAAAAAAATCTTTAAAAAATTGATTTATAAAATATAAAAATTTAAACCACACCTAATAAAATAAAATAATGTGAAGATTTAATTATATGTAAAGAAACATTTACAAACGACTAAGGTTTAGTATTAGTATTACACCGATGTAAGGTTTAGTAGATTATCGTACAAGTAATTATTTTTGAAGGATGTGATGTGTTGTAAGTGAAGGAGTGTTGCGTTCTGATGGAGGACGATACGGAAAGAAAGTTGTGTTGTGATGGGCGAGGATACGGAAAGAAAGCCATGTGTGGTTGAGAATCAAAATGTTAAACTGAAGTCAGAGTGTTACAATGCGTGGCTGTAAATTAAAATATTTAAATAAATTGATATAATATGTGGTCAATATTTAAAACTTTAAAATAAATATATTTGAAAAGTCCAAGGAATATCAGGGCTTTATTTTTCTTTTAAATATTTATTCACCATTGATTTCCCAAGTTAATTTAAAAGTTTTGAAAAGCTAAAGAGGTTTTAAAATATTAAAATTTAATTTCGTTTTTATTATTATTTTTTTTTTTCAAAAATGCAAAATAGCTTTTAAAATTATTAAAATTTAATTTTAATTTTTTATTATTTTTTTCAGCTTTTGGAGAATTTTATATTTTAATATATTATTAGTTAATCTTTTTAAATTAAGGTTATATCAAGTATTTAAAAGGATCTAAGTTTTTAAGGTGTAATTTTTTTTATTATTTAATTTTATGTGTGGTTTATAGATTAAGTTGTTATTTTTTATTTTTGTTATTATGTAATTTTATATGAAAATGACTATTTTATATTGCTTTTGCTTTGTTATTGTTGCATTGAGACCTAGTATAGGAAAGATGTCACATAATTTTACATTTTTTTTTGTAAGTCAACATAGAGGATTTATATTACTTTAACTAAAACATGGTACAAAATAATAGTTGGTTTGCCAGATTGGAAACTAGACCAGCTGCAAAAATAGACTTTCTTAATGCCACTTTTGTCCAAGAAAACCATTAAGTTCTTTTGTTTCTTGTTCCACTTAAAAAAACTAAAAAAACTTACTACTATGGCTATGGTCGCTATAAGGTCTGTGTAGTTGATATCTCTGTTAACGTTGGTTTACAAACCTATATTTTACAAAAAACCACTAGTATGCATAATTAAGCTAATTTCTAAATAAGCTATTGACAAAGTAAACCAAAAAAACAAAGCTCCCGCATACTTGAACCTCATTCCACAGGAACCTTGTCAGATGTAGCTTTTGTTGGAGTCACTGTCGAAGCTGCTGCTTAATGGTCACCAAAACCTTCAACCTCCCCAGCCCTATACTTCTGCAAACAAGTTAGTTCACCTTTAGCTTCCCCCAAGGTTATGTCCATATATGAATGTACTTGAGATAATGGTAAATTAAGTGTTCAAGTCATCGATGCGGTCATCCTACAACTTTGCGATATTAATGAGCCCCTTCAAAACCAATTCAATACCTCCCAAGCATTAGTTGATGTCCCTCAATAGGCATAGGGTATCCATCTGATCTTTGGCCTTTTCCTCCGATGCTTCTGCTTACAACTTTCCCACCAGGGTTTTCACATGCCATGTCATTTCTAGAGTTTTATGGTAGAGGGTCATGTGGGTCCTGGTTTCACTCGTGTCAATGATCCATTCAACCTCCTCTTTTATTTGATTGTCTGGGAGAGCCCTCCTTTGCTTGCAAACCTCATTCTCCCAAACCTCCACCACTTCTTTACCCATCTGTGGAATTGTAGCATGAAAGGTATATGTTGTTTCCCTTGCATCCATTTCCATGCAAGAAAGCTTGTTACAACCCACCCCTTGTGCCTTCGCTCTGGGTCTACCTCTCGACCTACCCACATAATACCTAACTTTTCCCATTCTCAACACAAAAACCTCCCCCAACTTTAGAACTTCTTTTATCAAGGCTCTGTTAATCCACCACTACTCAATTGCCAAGCACATATCGCAAAATAGAGCTTCCATCCCATAATTTAAATCTTGTTCTGCTATACTGTTATGTCCTTCCAGCTTTTTGGTACTTTCCATTGTCATCTTCACACCCTTTGATTTTCCTTTGATAAGATTGTCACTTCGTGTGAGACTGTTCCATATCTCCCTGTCATTCTCCAAGCTCAACAGATTGTACAGACTCATAATCATCAATTTTCGTCTCTCATATATATCCTCTGCTAGTATCGTACCTGCCCACCTCTCGGTCACCTCCTTATCATGTATGAACTAACTTGCATGATGCACCTTGATGGAGACATTCATAATTTCACCTCCTTTTCTCTCCACATTGTCCATGCAATGATCCCATGTGCCCATTCACCCACCATGTTTTGATATTCCTCTTGCTTCCATGATCTCAAATTAATCAATCATGTGATCAGGTGGGGCTTTGCCGAGCGAGCCTAAGCTCACTTCTGGGTTGTACTCATTATCGATTGTCATGGAACTATCTCTTTCTGCAAACTTCCAGCATTACTCCTTGAGCTGTCCCTCCTGGAGATCTGTTCATGCCATATCATTAAACGTTTGTGAGCTGGCAACCCCTTCATTAGCCAACCTGTCTTCCATTGCGTTTGTTGACCTCCGCTAGGCTAAATTCCATTATTTTCAAAATCACTAGGTGGTGTTGAATGTGTTGGATTAATTGTGCCAGACGCCAATTCCTTGCAACTTTCCTTACCTATGAGCCACCTTGTAGCCTCTTTGCCACTTGGATGCATATCATCGACTCTCCTTCTATAGTAGCATTAACAATTATTTCTTGAGCCAAAATTTCCATCCCTTACTCCAGGGCATGGAATTCAGCTGCGTTATTGGAGGCATGTCCCAAATTTATGAAACATACCCTACAATTTTTCCCTGTCCAATCTTGTATTACTCCACCCCCTCCTATGCTACCAGGGTTCCCTTTAGATGCCCCATCAAAATTGAACTTAAAGAAACCTTGGGGGGAGGCATCCAAATCGTTGAGCCCAACAAGATTCGAGGATCTCTAGCCTAGGATACCTGCAAACCAGGGTAATCAATCTTTAAGAGCTTTGGGACTCTTTCCTCCTATGGAGATGGTTGTTCCTCAGATATTTTGGGTCATTTACTAATTATTGTTTCCTTTAGCTGGCGCCAAATTGATTCCACCAAACGTTCTACAGGGAGTTCCTTACTTTGAAAGATTCATCGATTTTGTTCCTTCTATACTGAATAGAGAATGAAACCAAGAACTACATACAAGGTGAGGTTTACCACTTCATTATTTGTGCAATTTCCTTGCCATTTCCTAATAGTCTCTTGTATATTGTCCCTGATTCTATCAGTTTTCCTGAAGATATAAGCTATCCAATCCCATATGACATATGTATAACTATAGGTGTTTAAAATATGATTTAGGTTTTCCTTCTCTCTTTCATAGAGACAAAGCCATGAGGCTCCAATGGAACCTCTCTTCACTAGATTTTCCCGTGTGAGAACTTTCTTATGCAACGCTAGCCACAGGAAGGTTTTAATTTTCAACCATTGAGGCAATGACCACAGTTTCTTCCAAGCTCAATCAGTTGCCACATGTTGATCACCTTCTATATAACCTTTGGCCCACTTGAGATTAAATTCTCCACCTTTTTTCCCTCATCTTAATTGATCCATGTCATTATTATAGAGGATTCTTCTTCGACTTAATTCCTCTGCTAATCCTTGAACAACCTATTCATTTTGGTTAGGCTCCTGAAAGAGACTAAGGTTCCATTTTCGCCATTTATTTCCATCCAACCTCTGTTCCAAGAAATGGTGCACTGCCCTGCGGCCTGAAATCTTAGTGAATAATTGGATGGGACGCCATTCATCTTTGCTTGAACTAGGTTGTTGTTTACACACATCTTCCCAAAACAAAACTGACCTTCCATTTCTGATCTCCCAAAAGCAATGCTTTTGTATTACTTCTCTATTTCCCCAGGCTAGATTCCATAACTCCAAACCTAGAATTGACCCCTACATATAGTCAAGGTCTTGCTAAGACTAGTTGGGGGGTATATGTTTCTCTCCAGAGCTAGGCCCATGATGTCGACCCTCCTTTTATCAAGCGCCACCAAATTTTAGCTCCACTCGCTCTATTGACCGTCTCTGGATCCTGCAAACCTAGCCCTTAGAACCTTTTGGTTTACATATAGTGTTTTAGGCTACCAACACCCATTTTATCTTATCCTCAACTCCTCTCCATAAAAAATTCCTTTGAATTTCTCAATTTTTTTGCAAGACCCCTTTGGGAGCTGGGAGAATTGATAACATATACCCCAGAATCACTTACAGGATGGCTTTAATCAAGACTAGCCTACCTAGAATATTCAATGCTATGAAAGTCCAATGTTTAACCATATCCTCCAAGCTCGACACAACCTTATCCCACACATAACATTACATCTAAAAATAGTAAAATAATACTTTACATTAACAAATTAAAAATAGTAATAACAAAAGAAATTAATGTATTTAAAATACTTCAATTTGCATCTTAGTTTACTTAACTCTATATAAAGATATAAAGTAACTGAAAGTAAAAATAAAATAAAAATTACCTTTTAGTATGAGGAAGAAATGTATTTTATTCACTACTTGATATGGAGATAAGTAAAAAATAATAATTTACTTTTTAGTACAAGGAAGAAATGTAATCTGTTCACCACTTAATAAGGAGATGAGAGGAAATTGTACTAGCAATTGCATCAGATGTTGCAAAGGAAGCGTTGTCCATCGGTAGCATATAGAAAGAGAGCATAGATGAAGAGAGATGTGATATGTTATGTGATCTAAATGTTTCCAAGCTTGGAATTGCTTTCGTTGAAGCATAAACTACTTCCTCTAACAATAACTAATAAATTAATTTAAGTCTACAATATGTTTACCAGGTCCTACATGAATGGGACCCCCAATTTCATGAGGTTCAACAAAAACAATTGCTACTAGTGCTAGATCAATGGATCATTCAACATGTAAAACAACTAGATGAGCTTGTTTTGGTTCAATTAATTCAACGGGTGAGATCCTAAGATATAACTGATGAGACTTCTCACTTTGGATCTCCTATGGAATGGAAAATGGCTCCCAAACATCCATTAATGATCTTTTATATATGTGACCTTACCTTCCACTAACTATGAAACTGAAACAATGCACTGCAATTTTTCCAAGAGGTGGAACTGATAAAGAGAGCTTGAATTTCATTCTTAAGTGAATGTTTATAACAACTCTGTAAATATTTTCTTGGAGGTCAAGTTCTTGACAAAGAATGAGATAGATATTCCCTTTTTCTTCCATTATAACTTAATTGCAATCATTTTCCTGCAAGAAGCTAGGAGAATTAGTTTTATTTGAAAGTAGATACGAGGCTTCCACAAAGCCAATAAAAAACCCATCCTGCAAGACTCACAAACATGGAATGTACAAAAGAGCTACAAATAACAACTTCATTCAAATGATTGAATTAGGAAAAAAATAACAACTTGAATATATCAAGCTAGAGACAAAAAGAATGATGAGATAAACATTTCCCAAGTAGAAAAACTTTATGCATTCATCATTTATTTAGAATTAGAGCACACAAAATGTCTTTTACATTGAGGGAGTTAGATTCAACTTGCATTGGTTAACTAAAATGGCCTAAGTTGTATTGAAATATGGGCACTATATTCATAAAATGCTCAAAAGGATTAAGGAAGATTATGTGGATGAACAACTTTTCCTCCCTTAGACACAAAATCAGCAGTGGGAAGCTTCAATCTTAAATTGCAACTTCAAAATAACATCCTAAAGAAATAGATTACATGCTTGTTCGATATATACAAAGAGGTATACAAGCAGTGTTCAAGGTGACATTACTTAGTTTCCCTACATGGGCATGTCATCAACATTCCATATTGCTAGAATATTTACATTCTCAGGAAAATAAGTTCCATTGACATCAACATGTCAAGTTGATTGATGAGTCTCACATTTAAAATCTGAAGATTGAAGCAACCCAAGCAAAGAATCTATGAATGGTTCCTCTATTGAATTGGATTCTAAGGTCTCTTGGCTTGTTTGGGGATTCATAACCTTTTTTTCGAGCAATGAGCTACCCATCATGAGGAATTCCTTTAGAGATACCCATTTTTAATTGTGCTTCCAAATTCATGAAATCAACCCCATTTCCCATAATAGTAGTGTTGAGTGCAGATAATGTTTTAGGGGTTTCAGCATCATCAACCCCTTGAGGTAAACACAAGTCATAAAGATAAATAAAATTATAATTGGAATTCAAATTCCAAGAGTCAGCATAATTTTCAAAGGACTCAAATTTAGACACAACCTTATGAAAAGGTGGCATAACTATTTTCAAGTTGTTAGTACTGATGTCATGCAATTGATAGTTGGTGTTGTGATCCCTTTGATGCAATTGCTATTAGATCCCAGTGCAAGGATGGTTGATGAAGTCCTGGCTACAATGGTAATTCCTGCAGGCCATCTTGGGGGGATAATGGCGATTGGTAACACTAAGGAAATACCAATATTGGTAGATTTACTCAGGATTGGTTCTCCTTGAAACAAAGAAAATGGAGCTGCTACAACAAATCATTCAATAGGAAAAACAATTGGATGAGATTATGTTGGTTTAATAGATTCAACAAGCGAGATCCTAAGCTTTAGCTAGTGAGACTGCTTGCTCTGGATATCCTATGAAATGGGAAAGGGCTCTCAAAATCCCATTAATTACCTTTCATATATGTGACCTTACCTTCCACTGAGTATGAAACTAAAACAACACACCACATTTTTTCCTAGGGGGTGGAATTGATAAAGAGAGCTTGAATTTCATTCTTGATTAAATGTTTATAACAACTATGTAAATATTTTTTAGGAGATCAAGTTGTTGACAAATAAGCTGATAGATATGCCCTTTACTCCCATTATAACTTAATTGTAATCATTTTCTTATAAGAATCTAGGAGAATTACTTTTATTTCAAAGGAGATATGAGGCTTCCACAAAGCCAATAAAAATCCCATCATGCAAGACTCACAAACATGGAATGTACGAAAGAGCTACAAATAACATCTTCATTCAAATGACTGGATGAGGGAAAAAAGAACAACTTGAATATATCTGGCTAAAGACAAAAATAATGATGACATCAACACTGCCCAAGTAGCAAAACTTTATACATTCATCATTTATTTAGAATTAGAGCACACAATTTTTCTTTTGCATTAAGGGAGCTAGATCCACCTTGCATTGGTTAACTAAAATGTCCTAAGTTGTATTGAAATATGGGCACTATATTCATCAAACGTTCAAAGGATGAAGGAAGATTCATGTAGATGAACAACTTTGCCACCCTTGGACACAAAATCAGTGCTGGGAAGCTTAAATCTTAAATTGCAACTTCAAAATAACATCCTAAAAGAAATAGATTGCTTGCTTGTTAGATATATACAAAGAAGTATACAAGCAATGTTCAAGGTGACATTACTTAGTTTCCCTACATGGCCATATCATCAAAATTCCATATTGCTGGAATATTTTCATTCTCAAGAAAATAAGTTCCATTGACATCAACATGTCCAGTTGATTGATGAGTCTCACATTTAAAACCTGAATATTGAAGCAACCAAAGCAAATTCAGACTATAATTTTAATGTTGTGTAGATAAGTCTAAGGGCAATATGACTTTACGTAGATATTTTGAGAAGATACACATTTTTAGGAAATACTTTGATGATATAGGTTGTTATAGGTTTAACATTGTTGAGAAGAAACGACTTCAAGACAATATATGATTTCCTTTGGTTCTATCTCAAAATAACATGGAGCATAAATTTGAAGAGAAAAATACACCTCACTAATCTAGCAAAATGGCTCAAGTGCTTCTCGAAAGAGATGACACCTGAATAATATCTAGGAATTCGGGACTACTCAATCATAAATATCAAGTGATTGATAACAACCATTTGCTAGCAGTTTTCTAATGTGACCCCGATGGAAGGGTTGTTTTGTTGGACATTGGTTAGAGAGCATTCAAAATGTCACTTTCCCGTTTTCCATTTTTCAATAAACTGCAATTAATTCTCCTTTTTATTTGGTTGTGTGTTTTAGTTAGAGGGAAGGAAGATTACTACTTTAAATTGGACCTCAACCTGATACCAATTAGGTTTTGCAAAATTAAATGAAGTATATTTTTTTTTATTTTTTTCAAAATATATTAATATTATTATGTGTTTTGTTTAAAATTTGTGTGAATTCACGACATATACACAAAATAAAAGAATAGTGAAGAATTACTTTAAAAAAATATATTAGTGACATTATGATGAATAACAACTTACTTTGTTACATATCCCTTAGCATTAAACTTTTAGAACTAATCACAATTATGGAAAAAAATCTGAAAAACATTATACAAATACTTAAATTTGGAATAATGCTTTCAAATGATCACTGGTTAAGTAAGAAACCGTTTATTTGAGGGGAAATCATATATATATATATATAATATATATATATATATATATATATATATTATATATAATTTGAAGAGTATTATCAATCAGAAACAATGTATTGCAAACAATTTTGGACATACCTTAGGCAATATAGGTATGTACTAGGCCTCCTCCACTGAAATTAGGCAGGAATTTGTGACAAATAATTTAAATTTACAATAAGGAATTTGAATTTGTGATCGGTAATTTAAATGTTTGTAGGTCAAATATAAGACTTCAACTATTTTAACCCCTCAATCTTGATGATTCAAAATATTTATTGACAGTGAAATAAATTTTAAAAAACCCAAAAAACTTTATGTGAACCTCAAAAACCTCAAATTCAAGGCCTCCAACATGTATCTTCTTACCTACTACAAACAAAAAATCATATGGCTGCTTAAAATCAAACTTAGACTCATTAAAGATTACATGTATATATAAAACCCACCCAGAAAGGAGAAGAGTGACATAGTCCACACTTCCTTTTGCCACCACTGTAAGACAAAATTTCCTACTAGATAGCTTATCAATCATCAAGTGGAAGGAGGATCAAATTGTTCATATTTCTGTAGTGGCTAGTTTTCCTTCTATCGTGATCTTTCAAAATGATTGACTGGTTGATGCGCTAACATGAATAAATCACTTTTAATTTCAAAAAGGTGGTTCCTCAATTGAATTGGATTCTTGTAATACAATCAAAGTGGAAACCAATTAAACTGTATATAAATGATTATCTCAGTCAATGAAGTACAATGTGTACATATTAATATATGGAGGAAACAATTGAATTAGTTTCTAGGTCTTCTTGGACTCCAATAACTACTCAAACTAATCCAAGCTTAATCCCAAGGATTAGTTGTCTAAAATTCCCACCTTAATATGAAGGGATGTACCAAAGTCCAAGAATGAGAGCTGAAAATGAAAAAATGCATCTCAGTCAAGAGCTGAATGTCTCTCAAGAAATGGTTTTTAAGGATGATCACAAACCAATATGGGAGAACTCGAGGTCTTAACCAACGCCAACTCTGGAACCTTCATAGCAGTTTTCAAAACAACCAAAAATGTGGTTTTAAGGTGACCACAAACTTTGGAACTATCACAGTAGTTCCTTGAATAATTCCAAATATGGAAGTTCTCATTCACAAACAACTCGATCAACTCAACTCTGACTCAGGCTTGCTTAACATCTTGAACTTGAATCTATAGTAGACCATCAACAATTCTCCCCTTATCAGATATAGGGTGAGAAGTATTCTTCATCACTGCAAGGCTAGTCATCACTCTCAAACATATCCTTCGGTCTGACTTGCAAATCTTCTTGGTTGTTTTCGTCCAATTCCAAGAAGAAATCCATTCGACATTTATCTTCTTTCTTGCAGTATCCTTCTTTCTGGATCAACTATTTGTATGGTGATTTCTCTTTCCATAATTATCACACAGGTGAATATCAAAACATTGATCTTTCACATGTCCAACTCTATTACATTGTTGGCATCTATCAACTTGTTTTGGAACAACACCATCCATGAATCCAACAGTTCAGAATTGTATAGGTTTAGAAGAATTTGGAATGTGAAAAGATACATCGAGGATATTCTTGTTATAACCCAATAAAATTATGTATTTATTATGTGTAATATATTCCCACAATGTTATAATTGTTTTGGTTATGGTAGGATTATGACTCTTGCATACCCTCACTTGAACATTATTTTCCGTTGCATCCAAATTTACTTTTGAAATCACTTCATTACTCTGATCTGACTGATTACCAGGCTCAAAAAATTGTTGTTTTGAACAAACACTAGTTTAGAATCACAATTTTTCTTATGAATTTTGTCTCATTGTAACTGCGACTCTAGCTCCAAGAATTCAATTTTTCTTTTAGCATTTTGCAAACATGATTGGATTTCAAAGAGTGTGTCCTTGCTGACTTGGACACTGTTGTGAATAGTAGATGACATTAAATTGCATAATAAATGCAAAAAATCATCAAGTTTGGCCATGTTCTCCAATAATCAACTTTGAAAAAACTGGTGTCGACTACCACCGAAAATGCACCCAATACAAGCGAATTTACAAAGTAATTTCAACAATATTTTGAAAAAAGTAAAACTATTGCAAACAAAATTATGTCATTTTAACACCTTCAAAATTTGTCTCGACAAATATTTGAACTTGTGGACTTCAATATACTAAATAACTATATAAACCTCACCAACCACAATACCTTCTCTAGAACTTCAATTTCGTCATATATCCCAAATTTTCATATATCTGAAATATTCTAACCCACACTTCATCTTTTTCAAATTTATTTGAATTTACTTAATTAAAAATTTTGCACCTCTCTTTCACTACTCTCGGCCAACACGGTTTAAAAATCCAAATTTCAATATTAAAGATGCATTTAAGGTACGTCAAACTTTTCATCTTTCTCGCAAATAAATGCTGAATTTCAACTTCTAAAATCAACACAAAACCCTAATACCTTCTGTAACTTTCTTATTTACTCATGGTTTGTAATACCATAGTTCATAGGCCCAATATTCAATGGTGTATTCGCACCACAGGCTACAGCACCAACTGCTACACGCAAAGCTTCAACACATGCCACAACTTTGAACAACAAATTAATCGCAACCTTCAACCCCAACTTCTGGTTGGCATTCATAAGAGAGAAAGAAAATAAATATAGTTATCATGGTAGAATTTTTTTTTTTAGTGAATAAGCAGGGTCGTTTTCAAGCGACACCTTCGCATAGATAGTGTTGTAGATAAATGATCATACAAGTTGTATATAGAAGGAACCGAAATTCATGCTGACGTCGTTTACAACCTCACAGAAAATCCGACTTACATGCCCTAAATCTCAAGAAGGAAGCAAATGCAAAGTGTCAGGTAGATAATTATATTGAAGATCATAACCAAGATATTTCAAAAGGAAAGCGACCATACTCCTGTAACTATGGATAATTTTCCATGTTAGAAAAGGAACTCGCCAAGTTATAAGATCATGAAACCACTCAATCTTTTCCACAACACATATTTTCCTAAAAAAACTATTGGGATTAACATGCATATAGATCACCTAGAGATTGTGCCAATGCTACTGCTCTCCTCTAAATGTTGTCATACCATTCAAAACCACTGACTTTATACAAATTCACATCTTGTGCTTTTATACTAATGTTTCGTACTCACAAATTCACCATTCCTTAATAATCTATGACATTAGCTTTGTAATAATATGTGACCAGTATATATAAAAAATCACCTTGTTTAGATCAAAATTCGATGTAGGGAAGACCTTCACCAGTCATAACGATCTGTGATTGCATGCTACAAAATCCCTCTTAAACTACCATGAATTTGTTCCCTATGAAATTCAACGTGAATTTAAGTATGAATTGAAGAATCATGATTGAGATTTCTCAACACCCGGTCCAATGGATACAGATAACTACTTTGAAATGTTACATTGGGGTTTAATGTAAACCTCTGGCCATACAAAACTAAATGCCTTACTTCTTATCGTAGAATGCCGGTCTCTTCCAATTGATAGTCTAAATAGTAAATGGATACTTACCTTAATTATAAGAGTTGGAGCTCCTCACAATGAATGAGAAAACATCACACAAGATTTGTTTATATGCGTACTGCTTCAATGTTTATTGAAGGGCTTTGTGGGACATAAATATTTGCAAACCTCTCTGCATCAGGCGAAGCATGTCAGGTAACTCATCTTTGTAGGGTGCATCTTCCACATTCCAGTCGCAAGGAACTAGTCTTTGCAGCGTGCATCTTCCACACTCCAGTGGCTTTTCTCTTATTTATGTTCAATTCTTTGCTCGAGTGGTAGATTACAGTTGACTTGATAGCCTCCTAACAAACACCAATGCTCACCACGTTTCAAATTCAGTTCAACACACATGTAGTCACAGTGAGGAAACAATGTTAGTCCACCAAGAAAGGGGTGGCGCTCAAGAATTCCATAAAACTAGTGGCTTAACTCAATCAATAGGGTGAATGAACCTTCGCTCTGATACCACTGCAAAACAATCAAAGTGGAAACCAAATAAACTGTATATAAATTATTATCTCAATCGATGATGTACAATGTGTACATATTAATACATACAAGAAATAGTTGAATTAATCCTTAGGTCTTCTTGGACTCCAATAACTACTCAAACTAACCCAAGCTTAATCCTAAGGATTAGCTGTCTAAAAATTCTAAGGTCTCCTGGCGTGTTTGGGGATTCATAACGTTGTTGTCAAGTAATGAGCTACCATCATGATGAATTCCTTCAGAGATACCCATTTTTAGTTGTGATTCCAAATTCATGAGATCAACTCAATTTCCCACAATAGTAACGTTAAGTGTAGATAATGTTTTGGGGGTGGTTTCAACATCATTAACCCCTTGAGGTGAACACAAGTCATCAAGATAAATATAATTATAATCAAAATTCAAATTCCAAGAGTCAACATGTTTTTCAAGCGACTCAAATTTAGACACAAACTTTCAAGAAGGTGGCATAAGTATTTGCAAGTTGTTAGTATTGATGTCTGAAAACTGATCATAATCAATAAAGAGTTGTGATAGCTGGTGTTATGATCCACTGATGAAATTGTTATTAGATCCCAGTGCAAGGATGGCTGATAAAGTCTTGTATACACTGGAAATTCTTACAGACCATCCTGGGGGATAATAGTTATTGATAACACTGGGGAAATCCCAATAATGATAGATTTACTCATAATTGTTTCACCTCGAAACAAGGAAATGTCGTTGTTGTAATGCTTGTGTTGTGCAGTAGGGATCTAGGGCATCTTGTCGTAGCTTGAGACTTGGAGCTTGTGAACCTTTATCATATCTCATTCAAAATGGTACTAAAAGAGCTAAGCACAAGGCTAGTTCATTACCAGATCACATGAGTCAAAGAGACTTCCAAGTAGCTAGGTACAATTCTCGGAATAGTGCAACAATTGATCTTTGGTTTTTCTACGTTATTTGTTGGTATGGTGACCAAATTTCATTTCCTTTTGTTGTTTTGTTTTCATTTTTTAATCGTGATGACAACTATCCAGACTCTATCATATCACTTTTGCATCTTTTTAATAGGCCTGATACGAACCCACTCCATTTCAGAGAACAATTGAAGAGCTTCTTCAAGACACCCACAATTTTCATATGCTGCAATCATGTCAGTCCATGAGATCACATTTCATTCAGGTTGTTACACATTCAAATTTCAAATTCTCTTATTGATTTGCATCATTTCAATTTCTCATCTTAACTTTTGTATGATAAGTTTTTTTTTTAAATCATGAAATTTATTTTGTTAGGGATATTTATTCAATGATTTTTATCCATTGATAAAAAATGTATCCCATGTGCATTTATGTTTTAGATTCTATCCAAAGTACAAACAAAAATGAAACCAAACTATGGTACTGAGGCTACACAAATGGTTGCATATCATATTTATGACATTTCCAGTATTATTATGATGTTTCTAGTTTTGTTCTTCTTGTTGGAAGTAGTGCAACTTGATGCACTGTCTTGGAAATAATCTGTGGACAACAAAAGAAATGGGTTTTGGGTTGATATTTCCTACATTGCATGTTTGCATCCAAGATTGCAAAAAAATCAGATAAGCTTCCTACCCGAATTAAAAAATTCCTTTAAGCTTTTGATTTTAATTTTACGGTGGCAAAGTTGAGGGCCTAGATGTATCTATTTTCTTTTCAAGTACCCACTTTCTTAATGTAGCTTGGGATACCTACACCGTCTACATGTTAAGTTTGAATCATTACTGTCTACATGCTTCCGATATGCATGATTAATCATCATGTTCTATCCGTTATGGTTTTGCTCACTTTTAATTCATTTTTGTCTTATGTATTTGTAAGTGAATTTTTTATCTTTTGTTTTACACAACCCAAGCACATGCCACCACACTCTTCCAACAAGGCCAAATTCTCTTGCTATTTGTAATTCTCTTAATAACATCTCTGATCAACTCAAGAGGCATATTCGCCCATAAATGACACTGTAACCCTCCATTATTACTATTATTTTTATTATTCACATTTCTTATATAGTTTAAATCATCCAAATCACTCTATGAACGAGATCTAAGGAACTTTACTTCAAATATTTGCTTGGAGATGCTCCTAATACTGCCTTTCATGTCCTAGAAAAAGAATTTCACGGTCATAGTAATGATGGTAGAAATAATGAAAATAATAATAATAACATTGTCGCTCCTCGTTCAAACCCTTGTTATGTGCTACAGGCAGTCATTCATGCTCAAATTATAAACAAAGCAGCTCCATTTCGAGATTTTTTGATACCTAATAGAGGAATCTCTGATGACTCTGTCTCTGTACAGACTCCATCCATTTTGAGGTACCGAAATTTCCATGGTAGACCTTACAAAACCATCATTTTTTGTAGTTAAACCCATTAAGTAGATGATCTGTGTAAATCAAGAAAGTCGGTAAATCAAAGAAATTGGTTTAAAAAATTAATGAGTCTGTTAAAATACAAACCATTTGAATAAATGGGTAAATAAACAAAAATATAATGTAAACCTAAGAAAATGAAATAATGAACATAAATGGGTTTAATCTTTCATCAATCAAAGATAATTTAACCCACATACAATGCAATGAAGTGAAACATTTGAAGCCCATGCTAAGAATTGAATGCAATGAAGTGAAACATTTGAAGCCCATGCTAAGAATTGAAAATGAGAATTTTAAAGTTATTTTCTAATCACAAATGGTACCCACCTGCTTCAAAGAAACGGGGAAGGTAAGCTTCCCATACAACTCAGATATCTTAACAATCTCCTTTGTAATTTTCCTCCATGTCATACAAACCCTGAATATTCACCCACAAACTGCACTGCATCCCTCCATTATCACTATTATTCTAATTATTTGCATGGATTCTATAATGTAAATCATCCACAACACTTTGTGAATGAGATCTAAGGAACTTTACTTGAAATCTCCGCCTGGAGATGCTCCTAATACTTCCTTTCATGTCCTAGAAAAATGTTTTTCACTCATACTAATGATGTTAGAAATAATAAGAATAGCAATAATAGCACTACTGGCCTCATTGAAACCCTTGTTTTGTGCTACAAGTGGTCATTCATGGCCAAATTCTTAACAAAGCGGCTCCATTTTGAGATTTTCTAATACCCAATAGAGGAATCTCTAATGAATTTTTCGTCACTAGAGGTTATTTTTGTACATATTCCATCCATTTTGAGGTACCAGAATCGCCATGGTGAACCTTACAAAACCCTCGTTTTTAGTAGTTAGAGCCATTAGATAGATGAACTCTGTAAATCAATACAGTTAGTAAATCAAAGAATTCGGTTGACCGTTCAAGCTATGGGATCCAACGGTCAACGACTTTAAGTTGTGGGATCCAACGATCAACGACTTTTAAATCATCTAATAATTGATCGGACAGTTTAGAGCAATGTAGAATGGAAACTTAGGGGAGTTCTTCCCAAAGAAATCCCTTACCACATAATTCATAATTGATATTACAAGATGTGTAATTCATTTTATCTTCAGTTTACTGTGATATTTAAAACAAAAATATATTAATAACAAAAAAATAAAAAAAATTATGGTCAATTATAAGCAAAATATTTCATTGTCCATATTTAATAGCATAATTTTATATATTATTATATAGAGAAAAATAAAGTTATTTAAATTAATTATTTTCTTATATTTTCACTTTCCACAACTAGGGAGAAACTAGGGAGATGTGTAATTTATTATATTTTTAATATGGATTTGATATATAAGATTTTAAAAAATCAATAAAATAGAAAAGTTTAATGTGGGTTATAAATAAAATATTTCAATATGCAAGTTGAGTAAAAGATTTTAACATGAAATATATATAGAAAGGGAAAGATTGTGAGAATTCATACTTCATTAATAGTTGTTTTCTAATTCAATGTATGAGGGAGATTTGTAATTCTTTCAATGCTTAATATGGATTTGATATGTAATATTATATAAAATGTTAATAAAAATAATTAAATGTATGCATACAGGAAAAAAGCATGAGGGGGCATGTTTTACCATTTGAATGTGTAGAACGTGAATTATGAAAAAAATAAATCTCTATTGTTATTATTATTGATATATGGTAAAATCAACAACCTTTCCTTTTCTCTCAAAAACATGAATTTAAATTTGTATTTTTTTTAAGTAAATCTTTGTTATTATTATTGACATATGGTAAAATCAACAATTTTCTGTCTTTTTAATTCTAAAATGAGTAAAGTTGCATTTTTCTATTTAATGTTAATGTGGCAACATCTTACCCATATTGGACCCATATATTATGTATGATTTGAATAAACCACAACAAATATTTATTTGTCTAATATACTCCCAATAATATCATACTTGGTGATTGAGAAGTTTTTTATCAATCTAAATATTCTAATAAAAATTTGTTCCATAGGCCCTAATTTATGCATATTTCCTCAATAAGAAAACTAGCATTTATCTTAGTGATTAGGAGACTTTGATCTTCAAAGCGCAACCAAAAGAATGGGATAATTCACCATGTTTGGAACCAAAGGTCAGAAGTGACATTTTCATTAACTTTTGAAGTGTTCATTCTCCCAATCCCTTATTGACAAATTTGATCAGGGCAAGTCATTTGCATTAGAAAAAATAAGAAAGAGGGGGATATTAACTTGTTAAGGTTTGAGGTGTATTTCATTATTACTATATAATGTTGGAACAACTAGCTGACTCAACTGACTAGACCCAATAGTCAAAGTGGGATGTGTATGTTGATAGATTGTCCAATTAGATATGTAAGTCATTCAATCGTGTAGTTGGGTCAACCAACCAATGTAGTCAGGCAATTACAACTACCTTGTAATTGATTCTTCAAGTATAAATATGTGAGTTATGTAACATAGAAGAGAGAGGTTGTTGTTGTTGCATTCTAATAATAAAGTGCATATTGTTAGTTTTTGCATTACTTTATGGTCTTTTCCATCTATTTTGTATGTGCATACTTGTATAATATTGTGTATGTTGTTGCATATTTCTCTATTCAAGGATACTACTAGTAATTGTTCCCCACAAGTCCCTAGATTTCAAAACTAGTTCCACTGCTAGTAGTTCTTGAACATGAGTCTATACAATCATGCACATCTAGATGTTGATTTTGGGAGAGATCCACAAGTGGTGGGATCATAAGATTAATAACTATTTCAAAAACTATGCAAGAAGAAAGTGATTGCCTCTATCTAAATAATGAGCACAATTCTTCCCAAAAATTCACAAATGATTTTTGGAAGCTATTCTCAAAGAAATAATAACATACATTAATCAAAATACTAATTAATAAACACACTCCATATGTCCAATTAATGTAAAAAATCATTAACGTAAGTTGGAAAATTTTGCATGCACAAGTAGACAAAATTGCTAGAGACTACTATGAATAAAAAATAGTCAAAGACAAAAAATCAATGGACACATTCAAAAACAAATTATATAATGATATTTTTATTTTTTACCATGCCCTTTCTTATATATATATATATATATATATATGAGACAAGGGAATCATTCATATCATTGAGTATTTTTCTCCTTTACATCAACTGAAAAATACTAATTGGGAAGAAGAGTAGAGTGACTAGAAAGAATTCCTAGAAGCCAGTTGCTATAATACATGTGAAGCAAGAGATTTATTTTTAAGAAAATAAGCAAATAAATCATTTTCACAATCACCAACCTATGGTAATTGTGGTTAGCGATGGGGGATTTGATGCTTCATGAGATTTCTTAATCGAAATTATTCCAATTGACCACACTGAAGAGTATAATGCCACAAAGGAGGAGGAACTCAACTAAAAGAGTGTATACATTAGAAGAAGAATCAAAGAGAAATATTGTGCATCAGTTTTAGCATTACAAACCTCCAACCAACATTCAAAACCTAGAGTGGGAAAAAGGACAAAGGATATGAGAGGAAATGAGTAATGTGAGGGATCCGAAGAGTTCAAATAGAAATGACCCCTAGGAGTGTTTGGTTGCTAGTGAAATGGACTCATATGAGATCAATAGTGATTGGATAGAGTTGAAATTATTATCTACGATGAACCTTGTGAGAAGTGTAAGTCCACAGTTGGTTGAGGCAATGAATGGAACCCTTTGTTGAAATATGTAACTAGGTTTGGTCTTCATAATGACATATGTAATCATGATTTTATGTACTTGATGTGAAGAGAAAAATAATTTTAATATTGTCATTCTTGAGGCATGGTTTTCATGCTCAAGGTTATTTGATTTATAGGTCAAACACCCAATGAGTGCTTCTAGGGCTTATCATTGAGTCTGTAAGTCAATTGAGTCATTATCATGCATGGAATACCCTTTTGGGCATCTAGTATCAAGTCATAGAAATGTATTGTAAAGTCAAAGTGTCACAAGACCTCCTCCAAGACAAGTCAACCTTCAAAAGAGATGTTTCCCTACTAAAAGAGACAAGTTGGCTTCAAGACAAGGATAATCGACCACCATAGAAGACTATAAATAACTAGCACTCGACCTCATTTAGAGACACCCACTCTCAACAATCAAGTTCAATGAAGATAAGATAAGAATACCTAAGAAGGGAAAAAATAACAAAGAAAAGTAAGACCACCGAAATCTAAAGTTTCTCAGCGATAATTCCTTCCACACATGTGAAATATTAGGGCTTCATTCTATTGTAGGTAGACTGGATTGCAGTCACTACAAGATGATAAGTTTTGAAGTAATATCTATCTAGAATACAAGTTGAATTATTGCATAAGGAACTGTTGCCCAAGGGAAGAAGAAAAGAGACCATCTTCACCATATTCCTGTCACTTGTGCGAGTTAGGGTTGTTGTAGGAGGGGCAAGAATCATAGTCAAAAGTACAGGTCTGAAATTGAGGTCAAAAAGTAAGCAAGAAGTTGTTGGAAATCTAGTTTGACTAAAATTGACTTTGTGTAAGAGAATCTCTTCAAGGAGAGGTCTTGGAGGATTCTTGGTCAAGGTTCTTAGGTCTTGGAATTCGTCATTTGAAGTTCTATAAGAAGAGAAGAATCCTTGTGGGTTTTCCTCTCAAGAGGAGTGGTTTTGGCCCTGAATACAACCTACATTTTATGTCTCCTTGTCTCATTGATATTTATTGTTTGGTATTTTCTTGAAGATAGAAAACATAATAATAAATTTGAAGAAGAATCTAATCAAGTTAAGATGAAAAGACATCATAAGAAATTATCAATTTAAGAGAGATCACCTAATCTAGTTAACCCTATATTTCTCAACATGGTTTCATAGCTAAGGTGACTATGATAATAAGAAAAGGAAGCTTGAAGATCATTATTGAAAAAGTATACATAAGGGTCGAGCACAAGGAAATCATCAAGAAGGACAAACCCACTCATCATATTGATGGAAGGAACTAAGGAGTATCAAAGAAGACCTCAAAAACCCTGTCTCATTCAGAGAAGGATTCTACACTTGAAGCATTCTTGGGAAGCTCACACATTTTCCAATCATCATCACAAGGAGAATAAGACCTCAAGGACCCTAACTCCAGTCAAAGAAAGGACTACACATTGAATCATCTTGAAGTCTCTAAAATCAAGGAAATTGGGAAGAAGCATTTCCACTATCATCATCAAGGTGATATTCCTATATTTAAAGAAAGGATCACATCTCAAAGCATATTGTCTAAGACAGAAGTACTGTCATCTTTGAAAAATACATCATCAAATAATTTATCATATTAAAAAGGAATCTTCTATTCTCAACATCATCAAGAAGGCATCAAGTTGAAGATATCATCATCTAGGAGCATCTTCACTTAACAAGTAAGTATCTATATATCTATGTCTGAATCTACTATCAAAATGACTTCATTTTTCAAGGAGAGCAACATATTGGTTGGGTCATCAAACTTCCTTGCATGGAAAAAGAGGACAAACTTGATCCGCATAGAGAATGAAGTTATTGAATATGTCAGGGGCAAGGTCTCCAAACCATCTTAAGGGAAAGCTCAAGCATTATCGAAACATATGAAAGGAGAAAAAAAGTCTCAAAGAATCCTTATAGAATCAATCAAGGATTCACTCATCCCCTAGGTAGAAAAAATGGAAACATGAAAGGAAATCAATGAAAAGTTGGTAGAACTATTTTTTGTAATCACTGCAAGAGAGTTTATATCTTTGAGAACTGAGCCATACAAGATGCACGAGGGTTTCACTCAATAAGACTTTGACATATCATGTGTGTTTGTGACATATTAAACAATACCCTTAATTTGACTACATATTGGAAAATACCTCTAAAAATCGCATTATTTAACCCCCTAATAATAAAAACCCAATACACCTTCCCAATTTTAAAAACCCCTACTTTCACTAGATATTGTAGGTATCGATTTTTCATTAACAATTTTATACCCCTTTATATTATTTCATTTATTTCGAGCTCCATTTTTTATACCTTCCAATATAAAAACCATTTACCCCTATATATACCCCAATATATTATGTCATTTTTTCCTCAATATATACCCCCCCAATATGAATTCATGTGGTATGATATTTCTCCCCTAGTGAAGCCTCCGTGACAAGATGAAGGTATCAAAGGAATAAGGGATAGCCTCATACCTTATGAGGGTGTCACGAATAAAATATCAACTTCAAGAGTTGGGGGAAATAACATCCAACAAAGAAATGACCCCCATTGAGCTCAATGAACTACCTAATGAATGGGGAAACTTTGTATCAAGTATCTACGAAAATAAGGAAGCCACCCCATTCAGTGAACTTTGGTCACTATGTAAGATTAAAGAAACTAGGTTAAAAGAAAAGAGTGGTGTTGGGTCAAATGAATAGGTTCAATCATTTGCTACCATGACCAAGAGAAAATGAAACTTTGGTCCTCAGAAAAATAAGAAGATTGATATTCTAAATATCCAATGTTATGAATGTTAGGAATATAGGCATTCCAAGAGATATTGTTCTAAACTCAAGAAGGGAAACAAGAAAAGGAAAGAAATGAATGAAGCCCATATCACCAAAGAAGTAGAAGAACCCGATGAGAATAAATCCAAGAAGGAAAAAGGGAGGGATCTTCATTATTAAGACTTCTCACAAATTTTATCTCTAGGTACATAGAAAGGAGAAGTAGGAGGTGAAAATACCTCTATTATGGCTAAATATTACAGTCAGGATGAGCAACATTGTAAGTATGACATGATGCATCATATTGGAAGATGGCATCATATTAGAAGCATACGATTGAAACAAAAAATAACTCATGAAATCATTATAGAAGCTTGAAAGGATTGTTGAAGAATAATTCTACATGGTTGTACCAATCATTATGATAGAAAGAAAGTAGCTCATGGTATCCTCATTGAAAGCATGTAAAGGAAACCAAAATAGTAGTATATATGGTTGGAAGAAATTCATATAGCATGATAAAATATAGAATGAAATCATCATACATAATCATTATTAGGAAGGAGCATTTTATGGATGAGGATAATCAAGATCCTCCATTAGAATCTTCATTAGAAGGTTCACCTCTACTTGGAAGAAGAAAATGTGTTAATGATAGTCAACATTCCAACTTGTGTGGAATCCATTGTTTTGAAGGATGATGGCATGGTGAAAAAGGAGTGCACCATGTCACGATGGTTGAAGTACTTTTAAACAAGGAAAGGAAGCTACTAAAGGAAGTCTATATGATCAAAATGAGAAAATAGGTATGTATGTATTTGATAGATTAAGTCATGTCATCATATAGTTTCATAATTGAATGATCTATCTCATAAGCATGATCGAAAAAAAGGATATCTTCCTTTAGAAATATGCATGAAGGCATATGCCTTGAACTAACTCACATATTGATAAGATGGAATCAACATAATATGTCCTCATATGGAATATTAGGTGGATGACAAGATGAAGGAACTATGTATAGAAATTCCTGGGAAAGCAATATGTGAAGTAAGGAAGAAGATTTTGTGAAAGATGAAACTATTGTCATGTAAGGTAAGATAAGCAATCAACATTTGATGACTAGAAGAATTATTTGTCACATCTCCATAGAAAAAGATATGAAGACCTTGATAAAGTTTGAAAAAAGGAGACCCTTGATATTGAATGTCTTGGAGATAGTCATTTATGTGCAGATGTTGATGTTTCATAAAGCTAATGTCATGATGAAAGGCCATCATAAAATGGTAATCTTGATTTGATGTTCATTTTTTATTTTTGATAAATCATCTGGTTGGGTTGTCACGAGGCTACAAAAAGAGAGTTGTAGATGTCACCTACAACTAGTATTCATGTGATTGGATGGAAGATCCTGAAAGAAAAATGACCTGGAAAATGTAGTTGTATGAAGAAAATCTAGATAAAAGGTAGGAGATCACTTTCCAATGAAGAGGATGATGTGACAATTGGTTCAACACTATGGTTCATTGAAGGAAAGTGATAAATGGTTGATTCCCTATGAAGAAGATCTAGAAGATGAAGGCTCCATGATGAAGAAGTTGAAATTCATTAAATCAAAGAAAGAAGTCCTACAAGTAGTTGATAGCACCATGATGTCTACCAAAGAGTAGAGATTTGTTGTTTATTACAAGTCTCTGGTTAATAGGGGGCTTGTTAACATCCCTCGTTAGGAGGGAACTTGAGTATATTCCTTTTATAGGAATGCGTATACCCTCCCTAGTTGAGAGGGATAGATAGAAACATCATTATTGTCTTTATGTTATGAATAAAGAATGGAGGATTGGGTAGACATATTAGATTGATTCCTATACTCTTTGAGGATTTAGTAGGGCATCCAATAGGAAAGACTAGTCGAAGAGAAAATTCCTTAAGGATGTGTTATTCCAAGACATGAATTGTGATAAGAGGACATACCATTTGAACACCCGGGTGGGGTATGTGCCCTGAGAGACAATGATGATGGTGTTTATCATTCATTGGTTTCTCTAGCATTGTGTTTTGATCTTGTGGAGAGATAAAGATGTTAGTCAAGGCCTTGCTATGTGACAATGCTGGTTGGTATGATGAGATGTTATGGTATAATATGATAAGATAACTTATGAGATGACTTACCAATCTCACTCTTCTTATGAGAATTCTTCAATTTGAGAATGTCCGAGTACCATGTATGGATTATGAATACCTCCCCAGTTAAGAGGAAGTGTTGAAATATGTAACTAGGTTTGGTCTTCATAATCCATATGTAATCATGATTTTATGTATTTGATGTACATAGAAAAATAAATTTATTATTTTCATTCTTGAGCCATGGGTTTCATGCTCAAGGTTATTTGATTTATAGGTTAAGCACCCATTGAGTGCTTCTAGGGCTTGTTAATGAGTCTACAAGTCAATTGAGTCTTTGTCATGTATGGAAGACCCTTTTAGGAATCTAGTATCAAGTCAAAGAAATGTATTGTAAAGTCAAAGTGTCGCAAGACCTCCTCCAAGACAAGTCAGCCCTCAAAAGAGATGCCGGCCTATTAGAAGAGACAAGTTAACTTTAAGACAAGGCTATTTGACCACCATAGAAGACTATAAATAAGTAGTACTTGGGCTAATTTAGAGACACCCACTCCCAAAAAACAAGTTCAATGACGATAAGATAAGAAGACCTAAGAAGGAAATGAAGAACAAAAAATAGAAAGAACACAGAAATATGAAGTTTCTCAGCTATAATTCCTTCCACGCGTGCAAAATACTAGGGCTTCATTATGTTGCAGGTAGACCAAATTGCAGTCACTACAAGAAGCTAAGTTTTGAAGTAATATTTGTCTAGAATACAAGCCGAATTGTTGGAGAAGGAACTGATGCCTAACCAAAGAAGAAAAGAGTCCACCTTCACCATATTCCTATCACACATGCGAGTTAGGGTTGTTGCAGGAGTGCTGAGAATCACAGTCAAAAGTACAGGTCTGAAATTGAGGTGGAAAAGGAAGCAAGCAGTTGTTGGAAAGTTAGTTTGCCTAACATTGACTTTTTTTAAGAGAAGCTCTTCAAGGGGAGGTTTTACTTGGTCTTGGAGGAGCCTTGGTCAAGGCTCTTAGGTCTTGGAATTCATCATTTGAAGTTTTATAAGAGAAGAATTCTTGTGGGTTTTCCTCTCAAGAGGAGAGGTTTTGGCCCTGGTTGACAACCTAGATTTTGTGTCTCCTTGTCTCATTGTTCTTTATTGTTTGGTATATGTTTGATGATAGAAATCACAATAATAAAGCTGAAGAAGAAGCTAATAAAGTTGAGATAAAAGGACATCATAAGCAATTACCAATTTAAGAGAAATCACCCAATCTATATTCACCTAGATTTCTCAACACGCTTCAACTATTTGACATAGTGGAAAGTATGGATAATAATTACTTTGGACTTGCACTATGTCGATCTTCCATTAGAGATGGTAATATCCATATTAGATATTTTCTTTAGCACATGTTACACATAGATCCTAAACCCTCTAAGATGTGGTATAGAACAGATGAACATGGCAACCTATGTGACAAAATTTTGATCCAAATTCCACATGTAGTTCAAAGTTGGTCAAGGAGTCAAAGAGGTGAAAATATACTCCTTTACATTAAGGATCACATGGACGCACTCCCCTTGTCAAATCTACTTATTGAATAAGAATATTTTAAATCAGTCAATAGTCAAGATGAATCAACATGTCCTCGTAAACGATGGTCCGTAGAATATATAGATAAAGGTTCACAAATATCATTTTTTATTTATTATATTTCTTTAATTACTCCTTATTTTAACCCTAACTATTTTCAATTATTTATCTTGTTCTATTTATAATTATTTCTTAATTTTCCCCTAATTTTATGAACATTCCTCTTTTTATTTTATTTATTTCCCTCCTTGTTTAACTATCAAATTCCCTAGCTATTAAAAATTTATTTTGAAATCTTACCATATTTCTCTCAATAAATATTAGAAACCTCTTTTAATTCAATTTGTATACTTATTCTATTTTTTTTATTATTTCATAGGTAACCCCTAATTCTTTGTATATTTCTTCCCTTTTTAATCTTTTCCTTCTCTCTATCAAAGTTCCTAGCTATTTTTTATTTGAATTCTTACCCCATTTTTCTCTCAATCACTAATAAAAATATCTATAAATTAAAACCATAGCACTCTCACTT